>BMAO01019378.1:0-171238 GCA_019973975.1 Trichonephila clavata
AAATTCGAATTTGTGAGAATACACAGAAAACCATTATTAAATAAAAGAATTAATAAATTTCAGAATCTTTACTTTTTAAAATTTTTTTTTCAATTTCTACTATTAGCCATTCTCTCTCTCTCTCTCTATTTATATATATATATATGTATATTTATCTTGTTCAGTTTCAATCGTTAATAAAATACTTTCTATTCATCCAATCAAGTTCAAATAATTTTTTTAAACTTGTAGTGGATAACACTTGATGTTAAGACAGTTTTTCAAATATTAATTTATTAATTACAGGTAATTAATTAAATTAATTACTGTTTTTCGACGCCAATTTAGATTTGTCTCCATTGTTGTAACAATGTAACTGTTAAAACAATGACAAAAGTTGGCGTCGAAAACCGGTTTTTCAGCCTACTATTAGTTCGTTCTCTCCCTATATATATATATATATGAGTGAGTGGGTGAGTGAATATTAACGTCCCACTGTACATATATATATATATATGTATATATATCTTGTTCAAAATTTCAATCGTTAATAAAATACTTTCTATTCATCTAATCAAAGTAGAAATGGACTTAAAATATTTTTATATTGCTTGTTGCTTTATTACATTGAATCTCATTTATATCAAAATGACAAAAATAATATTAATTTATGCAACATTTGTTTTTTTAATAGCGGATAAAATTTAATTCATATAATAGTAATTTAATTAAAAATTACGATGTCCATCACCATTAGATCTTGTGTTACTTCGAAGTGTGACGCTAATAAGCAATCTTTTCCAAAAATAATTTTTAAAAAATTGTCTCATGATAATTAAATTTTTTCAATAAAATCTATGCCATTCTTTTGGAGGGAATTCTATTGGCAATGTTATTGTACGGTTAAGTTTAGAAGTCTATTTCCTAGAATGAAGTGTCTAAGGATTAATGGAAAATGTTTCTTAGGATTTGCATGCACAAATAAATTGGCTTGGAATTCAAGACAACTTCAGTTTTTACCAGCAATGTTTCTGTTATGAAACGTTTTACCTAAAATCATTCAAAGGACAGTCTTGACAAAGCATATAAGCCCCTAAGAGAATCCCCCCCTTCCTCATTGTCCTTTTAACAATCACTTTCTTCTTGATTCCAGGTGAAGCATAAAAGTTCTTAACATTTGAGCGGTTCATTATTTTTCATATTTGAACGAGATTCATCTCAGCCCTCTTGAAAAATTCAGCATTATTAGTGAAAATCAATATGAGCATGAAATCCTTCACGTAACAAATCTTCTGAATGCTAAAAGAAAAGTTTCAGTTGACAAATTGGTGACAAGTAATCTTTGTAACTCCACAAGTGCGCAATAAAATTTAGGGCTTCATTTTATTATGTTTTATGTACAGTGATTATGCAAAAATCATGCCAACAATGAGAAACAAGATTGTTTGACTCGAAAAATAGGAAGAGGAGCCGTTTGTTGAGCTTCAAGTTGCTGTGTTCACAACTACATACTTATTAAGGACAGAAATTATTGATTGTCTGCCTTTGATGATCCAAACTCTTCCCTGAACTGGAGCTCAACAGCCAGCATTGCTAACATGAATTACTTTATTGTGATCATTTCACACAATCAGTTCAGAGAGCCTGTCTTATCAGGGCAAATGATGGCTGCTTTGAATCAAGATTTAAATTTTCTCTCTTTAGTCTCTCATCTACAAAGCCTTTGTTATCAAAGTAGGGACCCAAGCAATTTGTGAGCTTTTAGGAATGGTTTTTTTCCCAATAAAAATCTAACTTCTTCAGGAAAACATTCAGCTTAAACCTCTTTAACCAAAAGCTTTGTCCCTCTTCAGCGTTTAAAGCTGACATTAGCCAGCTTCCTCTTTTTCAACCATCATTACATATATGGATCTTTTTTTACCCAAACTATAACACGATAAATCTTATTTAATGGCATATATATTTAGTCACACCCAAACAGTCATACCAAGTTCAGATTTATAAGTGCAAAAATGGGGACTTTACATTTAAATCTCTTTTTTTTTATTATTTATTTATTTTTTGGATATTTCTTTACCCTTAATTTTTGACCAGTGATCTTGAGTAGTCTCTACTGGTTTGAATCGTTAAAATAAACGATAAAATAAAGTACTTCGAAATAATACCGAAGGTGAAAATCTAGAAATTACGTCAGCTGGATTTTAAGCTGAGAAAGAACATGTCTCCGGTAATGAGTAGAAAGAAAAGAGTTAATGTGATTTTCTTGCCTTCAAAAAGTCTTCCATTTTCTGGGCAAACCTTCGATCTACGATGGGGCTATTTATTGATGAGTCTATCCAAGAATTAAATGAACTGATATTTATTTTTTTTAGCGTTTTATGAACTTTTTTTTTTGCAATTTAGTGTATAGAACAGCTTTATATAGTTCTAAGAATGGAAGTGACATTTAATTTAATGGTTAAAAGGGACTTTTTTTAGAAAAAGCTGAGCATTTATTTCCCCCTTTTTATTCTCACCTTGAAAATAAATAGTCGATCCATAAGTGTTTTCAGATGAATTCGAAAATCCATGTCGGGTAGTACTAAAATTCTCAATCATTGATTTGATTTGATTTTTATAAACATCACACTTATAACTAACGCGAGGACTATAGGCAAAAGGCCTCGTAAGTATGAACCTGTGGGATGTGTGTGTGTGTATTTTGTTTTGTGAATGAGTCGTGTCATTTGAGGAAATTTATATGAAGTTGCTTTGTATAAATAAATGTTAATTTAATATTAATTACCTTAAAACTGCTTCGAAATTTGATAGCAAAGAAGCTGCTTTTATTTTCGACATAACCATCAAGAACGAATCCAAACTTTTTCAGTAGACACCATTTTCTAGACGTTAGAATCCACCAGATTCAAGTAGTAGAATCAATTTTTTTCTGTACGTGAAGAAGTAGAGTTAGATCATCCAAGTAAAAAAATCTCGCAGAAGGATATCTTTAGCTAAGAGGAACCCTATATTTTCGTGAACAAGTTGTTTAATCTTCAATGGCTAACTACGGTGTGGAGGAGGTTATTCCATATATTAAAATTTTGAAACAACATTCTTTCAATTTATCTCAGGAGATCTCCAAACTATTCTCTGCAATTTAAAATCAGAATCAAATGCTAGCATCATTTGGTACATCGCCATTATAACACCATGAATGGCATATTTGAAATAGCAGAAACGAATCATAGTGTGAAAGATATCCTGAAATTTTTTGAACCGAAAGCTTACTAATATATATTGTTGCGAATCTACCCAAAACGACTCTAGAGTAGTTGTTGTACTTCTGTCTTTCCTCACAAAGTGATGGGGCAGATTATTAATAACATTTAATGCTTTCTTTCTGTCATGAGATGTCAAAATTTGCATATGGTATAATTTCAGATAGTATATGTTCAGGAATGGTTATAGATTCCTCAATGTTTTGGATTCTTCCTAATTTTTGTTCAGCATAAAAAAAAAAAAAACGTTTATTAGCCATATTTTCGGAAAAGTGCGAAGTTTTACCGCCCTTTTTAATTTGATACATCAACATCTACCGTCTGGAAAACAAGAACAATTTTTATTTTATTTTGAAATGCCCCTCGCACAGAATTTTTTTTACGTGAAATCATTTATTGGTCTATGTTTTTCAAGTTTCCAAAGGTTATTTTATTTATCATTTAGATTTTCATGAACAAGTTCTTTTCAGAAATGAAAAAAAAAATGTTCACTAAACATATGCATAAATTCTGAATCTCAACAAAATAAAATTGCAATTCCTTACTGGCATTTCCTCTGATAGAATTTCTAAATAGCTTTCAAATACAACTCAAACCACATTCCAAATTTGTTTTATATATATATAATTTCCTATGTCTATATTACAAAAGGCGTCAGTTCTTCTTAGAATCTCGACCTTTGATCCCACAACTTCAAGCGGTTTTCAAACATTCATGTTTCACAAATGTAATTTACTTATGTTGTTTGGAATAGTAAAATATGTGTGCCTGCGCGAAATACTGAAGTTATCCGTAACATACTACGAGTTCAAGGTTAATAGATATAGCAAATATCACGAGTACAAACTCAACGATTGTGATTTAATCGTTTTGAATTGTATTTTTATTGGACCAAAAGAAGGGGAACGTGTTTATAATTTGTCACTTCTAACAATTAGTGGAGAGTTTTAATTTGTTTACAACTTTTTTAATTTATGAAAGACTTTGAAGAAACATTGTCTAATAACAAAGTTACATCTTTGGATCATCTATTTTTGTTACATACTTCTGTAAAAGAAAAACCTGTTTAATGTTTGGATTTTGGTACTTGGATACGAAAAATTTGTTATGAACAACTGGTCTTAAAAAGCAAAATTGCACTTAGTAAGCAAGGTTTATTTTGTTACCAATGAGCTTCTTTTTTGGCAAACAAACCGATATAGGATGAAACTTATCCTGGAATCTTTATTGGTTCATTTTTTATTTTTAAGAGTTTTTTTGGGCGGGGGGGGGGGGGTTATGAGCTCGTTTAAAAATAAAACCAAAACCTTAATTTTTTCAATTTTTATCTTTTTTCTTGCGCAGACATATTCCCACATTGATAAAGGCAACCTTGTGAAAGTTAACTCGTTTTCTGTAACCACTCAATTTAGTGTGGAGAGAGAATTCTTTCGGACGCGCAGACACAAAATTGACTGAAATTGTGAGTACCGGACTCATTAGCACGATGATTGATTCCGAAGAAGCAATAAAAGAAGTTTTTTAATTTTCAATACACAAGTAGCCGTGTGTGAAGAGCATAACTTTCACAATATCGGCACAGCCCGGAGTGTCAATTGACCACATGTGAAGGGATCCAGAGACCATAGATCTATTCAAAACTATGTAGCTCTCGACTGTCTATTCCAGGGGAGGGTGGACTTTTCCACAGGATACGGCATACATCTAACATTTTTAAGTTGTTTCGGTTCACCCAGTGGCGTAGGTGTGGTCATTCTGTATTAAAATTGTATGTTTTCTTTTCGTTACACTTGTTTTTGATATTTTACCTCTCTTTTAAAATCTGACATAATGCCATTTTGATACGAAAACACGAGTAACACAAAATTGCCAAGTTGAATACTTGAACAACTTTGAGCGAATGCTTAACTGTGGAGGTTGGACGTATTCAATGCAGCGAGCAATCTGAAACTGACCGATGAATCTGAAACTGACATACTATGTACTTAATTTGTTCGTTGTCCAGTTCCGCACCTTCGCGGTACATGACATCAACACGAAAACCCCAACTTGTGGAAAAGCGGGATGCAGGATGATGTCTCAATAGCCAATCCCGTGCTATCGTGGGAAAAGCTGATCATCAGCACTTATTCTCCCCTTCCGTCGACGTTTTGGGAGAAATTAATTTTCACGGCTGGCATCGCAATGATCGCTTTCCCCCTCTACAGCGGCAGTGAACGTGTAAGGTACATGCGTCGTTTACACATTTATAGAATCATTTGTTAAAGTAAACACAGTCACATCAATTGTGAATAGCCGATTCTTCATTCTAGTGGGTGTCTGTGGTTCGTATATGTTTCTTTTAGTGTGCTCGTCTTAGGTCTTAGTCACCCCAAAATGTCTTGGCGGTATACTGGTCGATCGCGATCGACTTAAGGGGTATCGGAACGCTCTATACTGATAATGTTAAAAAGGGCTTTTTCAATGTACCTTTTCTAAAGCCCTGTTGGAAATACAATCCCCAAATTTTTTTTGCAAGTTAAGCATACATCTAATATCATACTGAAATGAGCTTTTTTGGAAATTTCCATAAGTTTTTCTTTAAAATTTTTTTATTTGATGTACAGTGAGAAAACAGTGTTTTTCGACAGAAAAAAAATTATAAAAAAAATGTATACAAAATTTTGCTAAAAGCTCATTTCAGTATATACTAGAATATATAAAGAATGTGTCATGTAAGTTTTGTTGACATCAGATATATACTTTCTGAGAAAAGGTACATCGAACCTTCAAAAGTGACATTTTGAGAGAAACACATTTTTATAAATAAAGTTACCTTATCAAAACATTCCAGCTCCATATTCCAAATTTTCAGCATTTTTTAAATTTTCATCTTCTTGTTTCATTCTTTTAAGTCTTTTTACTTTTCTAGTCTCCTTAGTTTTCTGTAAATTGGCATATCTTACCCTTGTACTGCTCTCTTTGTCGAGATGTTCCATGCAGCATGTCGCATAATATCCTCGCTCTATGTTAAGTTTTTTAAAAATATCCAGCTTTGTTGTATTATCTTTATTAAAGGATGCAATAGCATCATATGTACCAAAGGAAAGTGTTTCTATGTGCACAAATGTCTTTTGGGGGACACGAGACCAAATAACATTATTAATGCTTTCATTCGGATTCTGCGTGTTTCCGTGCAAGCACTTTTTCAATAATTCTGGATCCGAAAGGTCCCTAAAAATAGGCCTAATGGCTTCAACAACAGCAACTGGAAGTTTATGTTTGTGGAGATAAAGTTTATTTTCCAATTGAGCCTTCTTACACTGACACCATGTGTCAGACCTGATGGACAAAATTCATGCTGTGGATTTTTATCCGTAGATATTTTGTGAAGAAATATTGCCCATATAGCTTGTTTCATACACTTTACATTTGATAAATTTCTTCGAATGGCAAGACCATAATATGTTTGCAATTGATCAATAGTTGCTTCTGTTAATCTATTTTTGTCACATAATGCTTTGCCATCTGATAATTTTTGCCCCCTCATTTTTGCTTTGAAACGTCGGAGGTGAGATCCCATCCGTTTCATAATATGCCCTAAAGAAATTTTAAAAAATGACGTCAAACTTCAAGCTGACCCAAGAGGAAGTGCAATATTTACCTTTTTTCTGTCCATTTAAATCGGTGACTCGCGTTTAGACGATTCTTTAAAAACAAAATTTTAGCACTTCTAACTAAGCTAGAGATAAAAATGAGGTATTTTTGGAAAGGTAATGAGCTGAAGAATTTAAAAATGCAATAACCTGAAATTCACCTTTTAAAAAAAATTTTACCTTTCCAACTCCCCTTAATGCCCATCTCTGGTCTATTTCTTCTGCTACGTGCGGATCAAGTTGACTCGAGTGCATCGGCTTTTAGATTACAAAAATATCTGTGTAGTGATTCATAAAGAAGTATGCAGTTTCAATGCTCTATAAATTAAGAACAATTTAAGATATATGTCACTTGTAACATAATTGTATGGGATTACTTGAAATTTTGTTAGAGATAATTACAAAGGCTATATGTGTAAACCCTTTATCACAAGAGGCGGTATAAATTTCCACCCAAACACGTGTTAAGATGTCTGAATCAAGTCCACTGATAACGACTTGATACGCTGTTTCAGTTCCGCTAAAATCAAAAACAAAGGGACGGACAAGTAACTTGCCCCTTACTTACCCCCACTAGGGGTTAAATCCGGACTTTTGAGAATCCATTTCGATGAATGGCATATTGCAAACTGGGGCTCGTCCAATTCACCGGTAAAGGAGATGCTCATCGTGATAATCTTGCACTTAGACCGACCAGTTTGGTAGTGCATCATCCAATTGGAGAATGAACATGTTGATGTTATCCTGCAACTATGGCAACAACCAAAGAGTTCAAATATCCAAAGAAGTGACTCTAGTGACAGTTTGCTCGTGAATAAATATGGGGTCGAACACTTTCGTTCTGGACACTGCATTTATTTAGAAGAATTATGCTCATGTTTCACTGTAGCTATGACCTGCGTCACTTTAGGAGGGAGACGCAAACTTCAAAAGTACATCTACCTTACGGATCACTGAAGTGGTGCCTGTCTTTGATTGTTACTGTTTTACAGCATCTGAAAAATGCATACTTCTTTATGAATCACCCTGAATTTTAAGTTAATTGCAAATATTGCAACCTTTTTAATTTTTAACCCTTTTCCTTTACGTTTAAAATTTAGAGAAATTTGTATTTTTTGCGCTAGTTCAGAGGTGTGCAGTTAGTTGTTTTGGCTCGAGTACCAAATAGTGGAAGCAGAGGATACCGAAGGTCCACTCCTCTTTTTAAAATGATTGCATTCATCAGTTAACTCTGCATCTCAGAAAAGGTATGAATTGTGTAGCATAAAAATCAATACACAAGCTTAATAAGATGGTGGCAGTTTAATTCAGTTTATTTATTGTGCTAATTTCATATATATAGTTATACGTAAATATTTTGTATTTAAATGTCTGAATACACAAAATATATCTAATTAATAATCTCTTTTCAGTATATTTTAATATTTACAAATTAAAACTTAACTCAGTGGCACAACAGCCCATGAAAGTCAAGTCCTACTGTTTCTTGAAGTGCCTGAGCAATGTTTGGGTCAGGTGGTCAGTCTTACGCGAGACCCACAGTGTTAAGTTCCCAAGCAAGCTTGGTATTCAATTATCGACCCACTAAAGCAGGGGTGGGCAGACTTTTCCAGGGTACGGGCTACTTCTAATTTTTTTCAAGGTGTTGCGGTCAACCCGATGGCGTAGCTGTAGTGAGCTAAAAGAAGGTCTACAACAATGGTACCCAACCCCCGATCCGTTGACCGGTCCCGGTCCATGGATCAAATAGCGCCGGAGCGCACAAGGAACATTAAATTATTTTCATTTTATTTACTGTGGTGTATTTCTCTTAGCTATGCGCGACCTTTTTTTCAGGTATGCGCGACCTTTTAGGCGCGAACCTTACCTTACCTCTTCCATGTTAAATTTCTTAATGTTCATTTTTGTGTGACTGTATTTTATTCTGAAGGCTTGTTTATAAATAGAGTTAAATTAAAATTATTAAATCAAAACAATAAAAAATATAAACAATCAACGTCCCCCTCCCCTCAATGGGCCGTGGTAAAATGATCAAATGTTGACCGGTCCGTGACAGTAAAAAGGTTGGGATCACTGGTCTACAATACAGCCGAACCTCCATTTTGCGAATTCCTCTTGTGGCCACGGTAGCCTAGTGGCCAAGGTAACGGACTCCTGACTGGCGTGCCTTGAGTTCGAGCCCAGTGCCGCTAAAAACCCGCCGTGTAGGGGAGCGATGCACGTTACATTTGTGGAGAGCTCAAACTTCCTCCCGTTGGTGCGACTTAGTAGTTAGAAGAGGAGGTGTCAGATCGGCTGTCGTCCTTGACACTTGACCATGGCTCAAAATTACGAGGTCCGTCGCCAAAAGCCCTCGTGAAGCTGAACAGTGCGACGTTATTGCGAATTTCTCTATTTAGTGAACTTTTTCAAGGAATTATGAAAATTTTACGATTTTCTTCGAAAAATAACCTTCAAAAAAATAGAGCGAAACGCATTTTCTATTTAGCAAAATTTTTTGGTGTGGCTCGACTTTTTTTCTCCGTGTTTTTAAAATATTCCCAGACCTTCGTATGATGAAATGATTATTAGATCTTAGTGAAGGCGGCCACCCTAAAATATCTTGGTCGTCTCCCGGTCGATCGCGATCGATTTAAAGCCCACCCCGGCACTAAAGGAATGAAAGGCTGAGTCGACCTTGCCCAGCTCGGAGTTTGAACCTTAGACCTGTAGTGTGGAAGCGCGATGCACTACCACTCAGCCACTGGGCTTCCATTAACTAATTATTTCTCATAAAGATCATGTAATGCAACATAAAAAATGCGAAACATAAGATGTTCTACTTTTAAATAGCTCCCAGTGAAGGGTAGAAAACATGCTTCCGCCAAATATTTATCTTAAAAATCAAATTAATTTTAAACACTAAGCTAAATGAATTTCTTTGTATAAATCAGTATATATCCTAAAAATATTTCAACATAACATTATTAGAAAAAGAGTCATTATAAAGAGTTAAAGTCAAATTTTTCAAAAGAAATTATTTATATTTCTACAATGACAAAGTAATAAATGCTGAAAAACTTAAGCAAATAGTAATATAAACAGAAAATAATTTTTTTGTGTGTCCATTATAATTACTTTCATTTGTTATAATAATCTTCATGACAAATACAGACTTTAAACAAACATAATTCTAGTGACGAAGGTTTTATTCCTTTATCAAAAGTACATACCTTTTTTCAGTTAAATATTATTTTTAATGAAATAGAATCTTTCTAGCAACATTAAAATAACAAAGACGCTTACTGTTTCTCATAAGCTCTTAGGTTCTTTAATTTAATTATTCGTTTCCGACTCTCCGATTTCAAAGAGAGTTAAGAATTTAGAATAATATTTCTAATTATATATATAGCAACATTCACAAGCATTTTGAATTTCAATTTTGTATTCAACAATCAACTGCAAGGGACAATGCATTGAGTAAACCGACATCATTCAGTGTAAATTCATTTGAAGTTGCAAATCCTTTCCAATTAATGTTTCGTAGAACAGGTTGCTTAATTAAACTGATCTTTTAACCTTTAAAGTGTTGTTCCAGCATTTTACGAAGAGCAGAACATTGTAATTGAGTTCATTTGTCTTGATTCTTAAGACATGCACTTATTGAATCAGCATCGAATTGTATTTTTTTGCATTGAAAAGATCGTTGTCCTCTTAAGGATACAAATCACTCAGTTTCTAAACGGCATCATTAGCCTTTATTTCACTTTGGTTTAATTAGCACTTCTCTTACAAGTGCAAGTCATTCATGAATTCGCATTGAAAGAACGTTTTGAATGAAGTCAATGATCCTAAAAAAGACAAAACTCACAGTAACCTTTAATTCAGGATAATGATGATTGGGAAGGAACCAAAGCTTTCTTTATTTCTGCATATTCAGTGACACACATATCCCTTATATGTATATACTAAATATAAAACCACTTTTTAAGGTATCCGACTACTTGCGACAACTTTTTTTTAAAAAAAATGGAGATATGAGGATTTTTTTTGTTGGTTTTAGATTTGTTTAGTACATAACAACAAAAATATACTAAAGAAGAATAGAAAAGAAATTATTATTACTAAAACAAGGGAAAAAATGGGTAAAAATTGACAAAAAATATCAAAAACGTGGCCCCTTCTGTACCAAAAGTTAATGAACAGATTTTCAATTCTGATGTGTTGCTGTGTTATTCAATTATGAATTGACCTTCAGGATAAGAGATATTTTAATTTTTACAAAAAATTAGAGCACTTTATATTAGTTATATGAAATTACTTAAAAAACAATGATTATATTAACATGAGGGGCTGTAAGTTTTGTAATAAAACAGTGATTTATAAATCTGAAGGTTAAAGCATTTCTACTATTATACAGAACATACACACAAAAAATTTCAGCTAATTATTTTCAAAATGTTTTTAGCAATCGCAGATCCCGTTTGAGTATTTTCAGAAAAACACATTTCGAGTAAAACGCGTTTTAAAGTATAACATATTTTGCTTAAAATGGCATCTGCCTTTACCAAAACACTTGTAGTTTTTGTTCTAGTGAACGAAAAATAATAAACTTGGTATTTTTATAAAGCTAATACGATTGTCTATTAAATAAAATAATAATAATAGAAAAAATTGTCAAATTTTGGCAAAATTCACAATTTTAGGGTAGTTAGATACCATAAAGTTGACCATAACTGAAAGCTTTGTTACTCTAACAAAGTGATACTCAACCACAGTGCCGTGGCATTTTTGGGTGACGCCAAATTTTTTTAAAATTATTAACTGTACTGTGAAATAAATAAAATCCAGAACTGAATCATTCGGTCGTTTTATAGAAATAAACTAAGCGCACTCGTGGTATATTTAATTTATTCTTTCGTGGATAGATGGATACAAACAACTTTGATTTGTAAACCATTTTTGTACGGATTTATTTGGATTTATTTGTAAATTCGGATTTATTTGGTTTTAAAATATGTTATTCAAAGATTTGACACAATAATCTAGATTAAAGAAGGCCATTCGAATAATAATTCCAAATCAAAATTATAGTTCTACAAGAAAAAGCAAAAAGACAAATACCTTTGTGTGTGTGTGTGTAATACAACAAAGGACCATGTAGCTGTTATAAGCTGACGTCATGCAGCTGACGTTTTAATTCTTCTTGAGGCACCGAACTCGTATACAATAGCCCTACCAGTGACCCTTTTTAGAAGATAGTGTATAGCATGCATTGTCAAATACTTGTGCAAACAGTAATCCGTAACAAATAAACGCGTGTTACTCACAATTTCACTAACCTAAGCACAACCCAACTCAACCGACTGCCAAGTTTCGTCTAAATGAGTAATGATGGCCTATAGTTATAAGCTTTAGTCTAGATACGGACGACGAACATGACATAATAATGCTTACCACTTACCACTATTGCCAACTAATACATAATCTGAAATTCTGGGGTTTCGGAGAACATTCACGGGAATAATATCTGAAGATTAAAATTATTCGGATCGTGATCTAATTGAGTCCGAGTTGAGAACAAGACGAGACCCTGAGTTCGGATTCAGTTTTCCCATATCTTAAAACTTTTTTGATTAAGGTACACATGCCTAATCGTGTGTGTATGGCTCATCAGCTCAAGAACGCCTGAAAGGGACGCTGCAAGAAGGAAAAAATGGTTAATAGAAGGAATGGTCCACTCTAACGGTTATGAAACTTTTATAATAGGAATTCAAGTTAGAAATTAGCTTCTTCCGTAATCGGTCTCATTCGTTTGGAAACTTTATTTTCATAGATCATGCTTATGTAAAGTGTGGCCCCAAGGCCTTTAAAATGCGGCCCAAACGCAAATTATGAAAATATTTAAATTTACACATTTTTATTTAAAAAAATGTTTGCAGTATTTTTCATATATAATCGATTCGTTGACATTTATTTTGAAATAAAAATGTAATTTAAAACATAGTATGAGAATACCATGATAATTTGTTTCGAGTTATGTGTGTATCTACTCGACGGCAAATTTTTTGAAGAATTACAGTATTTGTGTAAGCAGTATATATTGCATTGTATTTTGATTTCCTAAGACGATGATGAAAAGGTTTTCCTTATTTATGAAAAATTTATCAGCTATCAATAATGGAACCTTAGGCATGGTTGGTAAAAATGAGAAACTCGATAAATGGTTAATAATGAAGCCGTCGCTATCGGTAGTACGATCTTGATCAGCGGTCGCCAAACTTTTTTACCTCACGGACCAATAAATTCATAACTTAAATCCCGCGGAGCACTAATAGGGTTTTTTAAGTGTTAAATTATTGCCATGAATTGAATAATGTTTCAATGCATCTTAAAACATACGTGATGAGTAACTATATTCCACAGCCATCACTTTGGCGACCTCTGATCTTGATGGCATACCTCTGTATTCTACATTAGGGCAATTTACGAAGAAAAATTTAAAAAATTAAAAGTGTATTTAGCGTTGGTATTAAATCCATTACTTTATAAGAACGTAATGACTTTAAAACGACGTAATCATAGACAATTTCAAAAGTGTCTTAAGGTAATGGGCACTGAATTTGCAGATGTTTTTTATTATACAGAAGTAAGATGGCTCAGAAGGAGAAAATGCTGAAAAGATTTTGCGATTTGAGGATTGAAATAAAAATATTTATGGAAACAAAAAAAGAAACCTGTGACTGAATTTGAAGATGAAGATTGGGTTTTAGATTTAGCTTTTTTTAGTAGACTTAACAGAATATTTGAATGATTTAAATTTGAGACCAAGGAAAAAATCAATTTGTTAATAATATGTCCCAAACAATAACAGCGCTTAAAAGAGAGCTGAAATTTTAGCAGAATCAAACAAACGGAAAAGATTTGACTCATTTCAGTACTTTAGCTGCTCATAAACCTGTGAGTTGCACAAAATATGCTGCATTAATTTTTGATTTAATTCAAGTGTTTAAAAGTAGATTTCAAAGTTTTCGAAAAAAGGAGTATATATATTTCAACATATTTTCTAGCATATTTTCTCTAGAATTAAATAAATTAGCCTTAAATCTTCAAATGGAATGCATTGAACTGCAAAGTGACATTCAACTGAAAGAAATATTTTGGAACGTTGCTTTACTGGAGTTTTATAAAAATTACCTATCTGAGATAAATATTATAATTTTCACAACCATGCATTATTAATGTCTTCAGTTTTTGACAGTACTTATTGTTGTACCTACAACTATTTTCAAGAATGAAGCATACAAAAAACAGGACAAAGATCACTAACAAACTTCTTGGAAATGTATTAAGAACTGTAACCTCGTCTATTGTACCCGATATCGATTTACTCGTTCAAAAAAAGCAAATTCATCCATCTCATTAATTTGAATTTTTCCATCTTTATGAAATTCAAACTAAATGAAACGAAACTTTTACAAATTTAAAATAAATATCTACCTGAACATATCTAATTCAAATTTTTAAAAAAAATTATAGAAAAAAGCAATTAATTTATTTTAATAAAACTACATAGATTTCATTTTTATTTCAATTTGTTGAAAAGAATATTGTATAAGTGGCTCAGCAGATTTTTTCTAGTGCAATTTGGCCATCAAACGGTTATGGTTCACACACGAATACTCTAGATAATTTTTTAAGAGGAAAAGTGATTTGTGCAAATTCCCTCCATTATTTGTTCTCTGAAGAACATTTCAATGATCTCCGATGTGAAGTTTTTGAGAAATGGCTTAAAATTTTATCCTGGCCTTCTAGAAATTTTTCAGCCAGATGTGTCCTACGTAGATGAGCGTTGACATTCATAAAAATAAAATCGGTCTCCATTACATCTCTCAAGAGACAACGCAGAACTTCTAGATTTAATCCCTATACTTTTATAGAATTACAGAGCTTCTATCAAAGGGATGGAGATTTGTGGGCCCATCCAGTATGATGCCTGCCCAAACTATCAAACTTCTATTGTCGTAATGGTCTCTTTTTTATTGTTGGAGAACATGAGGCTGTGTGGTATTTGACTCTCTTCAGATAAGCGTACATCGACAATCAGTGGTTAGGCGGACTCCAGACTCATCAATGTCAATGTTTTCCACACCATGCTTAACGGGTTCTTTAGCATGCAGAACTGTGTGTGTGTGTGAACCAGACGAAAATAACATGTCTTTCTGAAAACAGAGCTCTCTCACACAGCCTTCTGGAAATAGTAATCCTTGGATTTCAGTGGCCATATGAGATTTCCAAGAACATTGTGAGAAGCTTTTGCCTTCTTTTTACGCCTAATTTTAACAAACAAATAGAGATCTTTCGTGGTCGTCGTGGCTGTTGGACTACATGGTTCAGGTCTTACCTCTACCGATCATTAAACGGTCTCTGTGCTTTGCTTACAACGCTGCATTATACAGTTTGCCCTTGATAATGGCATGCATGACGTCCCGTAACGACTTACCATCTCATTCCACTATCCAAATTCTGGTGGTTATTTAACTGTTTGCTTTTGAATTTTACTAAAAGTCTCATAAGAGCAAAATGCTATAAAAGTCGGCAAGGTGTGCACGAACGCAGCGAGAAAATTGGTTTATATACTAACTAATTATTTACCTCTAAATGAGTAAGTGAGCTTTAATGTTTTCCCTGCTTTTCAATACTTTAAAATTGACTAATTATTCAAATTCTTTCTTTGAATATCTGTGTACATATGTACAAAAACTTATATTTGCATTTAGCTTTCTGTTTTCCCAGTCACTCATCTTTTCTAGGTAATGTTACAAAATATCATACGTTTGAAAAAACAGAATGTATGCATACTATATTTTTCATAATGTTTCTACTAACTCCAGTATTCTTTCCTACTTTATAATTCTTTGTGATAAAGAAAATAAATCTCATTGTGTGTAAAAATATTCTGAAATAAATTAACTACCCAAAATAAAGAAATCAACTTGTATCGAAAAAATCATAATCATCAGTTTAAATGAATATTTGTTCATTTTGACAGCAAAGAGAGAAAAAGAATTTTATTGTTACATAAAAAATATTTCACAAAATGTTTGATTATTTCATTTATATTTTTCTTTTCAATTTCAACTTTTAGTTAAATATGTCTTACAAATATAAAGCTACTAAAACTATAAATGTAAAAGTCTACTTGTACTAATTCATAAAATTATTATAAATCTATTAGCTATAAGAAAACCTTTTTTTAAAATTTCTAAAGTGATTGATCTTAACATATTTTTTACTTACTAAAAGTCGGAAGAATAAATTTAATTTAAGCGCTCTGTTTTTTTCAGTTAGTTTTTTTATTTTAAAAAACTGCGATAGAGTTGACAGAAGCTTTGCACCATTATTAAAATATCGTTCACTTTTTAATTTGACAAAAAATCCGTGGAGCCTATTTTATTAATTTTTTTTTTACTTTAGAGGTAAAATCTGGAGTGTTTAGATAATGGTTTCGGAATTATTTTAAAAACTTCAAAGACAGTTAGTCAAAAAAATTCCTGTACAAAACACGCATGTTTTCTCAAAATATGAAGTGTATCGAAAAGTAATTAGGATATAGGAAAAAACTGAAAAATATTTTTCGTAATGACTGAAAAAATTTCGGAAAACAAAATGATGTACGGGGAAGCAGCAAAATATCATTGAAAACTGGAATAAAAATAAACTGAAAGTTTAATTTATTTTGGTAAAGATTATATATATATATATATATAAAGCATCATCTAATGATTTTAGCCAAATAATTACCGAAATCTCTTAAGTTAAGAGTTCTATTCGTATGCTTTCATCTCAAAATATTTATATAACTATTCGGAACAATTACCTATGTAGAAAAAAATACATGATATTTTATCTATACGCATGCATTTTGGACGCCAATTAGGTGCATTTGGCTAAATTTTTTCGCGATTCCTTCAGTTAAATACAGTGGACATTATGTTTGCCAAATTTTTTTTATCTTTTTTGCTGCTTAATTTAACAAGAAATTGCCAAAATTATCGCTAAGAACGAAGCCAAATCCAACTAGGATGATGATTGCGAATAAAAGCACGAAGTGGTGTTAGAACTCAACACGAAAATATATCAGAAGTTTTAAATCTTCATGAAACTCTTGTTTAAAATGTGAAATATTGAAATCAAATTCCAGAAAATTTCATTTTAATCATGGAAATTCAAGAACCTTTAATCATGAAATTGAAGTGCGTGGACGTAGGCTGTATCATATTAAATACTTTTAACTCTCAATATCTAAATAGAAAAAAATAATAAATGATTTATTTTTCAAGTAAATTAAATGATATTTTTCATAGATATCTATAAAGGCACACACACACACATACAAATTGTGTTTCCAATGTTAAAGTATCCGACTACCCTAAAATTGTGAATTTTGCCAAAAATTGACAATTTTTTATGACTTTATTTTATGGGCCATCTTATTAGCCTTATAAAAAATACCAAGTTTATCATTCTCCGTTCACTAGGGAAAAAAGTACAAGTGTTTTAGTAAAAGCAGATGTCATTACTTAAACCAAGATGTCATACTTTAAAACGCGTTTTATTCGAAATGTGATTTTTTGAAAATAATCAAATATAAAAGTTTTGAACATAATTAGCTGAAATTTTTTCTGTAAGTTCTGTATAATAGTAGAATTGTTTTAACCTTCAGATTTATCAATCACTGTTTTATTACAAAATTTACAGTCCCTTATGTGAATATAATCACTGTTTTTGTAGGCAATTTTATATAATAACTGATATAAAGTCCTCTAGTTTTTGTACAAATTAAAATACCTCTTATCCTGAAGGTCATTTAAAAAATGAATAATATAACAACATATTAGATTGAAAAAATTGAAAATGTTTTCATAAACCTTTGGTACAGAATGGATCGCGTCTATGCTATTTTTTGTCAATTTTTACCCATTTTTTCCCATTTTAGTAATAATAATTTATTTTTCTCTTCTTAATTTTAGCACATTTTTCTTAAAATGCACTAAACAACTCTAAAAATAACAAAAAAAATCCCATATATCCTTTTTTTTAAAAAAAAAGATGTCGCAAGCAGTCGGATACTTTAAGCGTTGGTCTCGTCACTTGACCGAAGTTCAAAATTATGAGGCCTATAGCCAAAAGCCCTCGCGCAGCTACGATGTGTGACGTTAAAAGACTTCCAGTCATTAGTATGTCTCGGGCTTTTTCCAGCACTTATCTTCGAGTGACATAAGAGGAAAAACAGCTATAATAATTAATCTGACTAATTTTTCCCAGATCTTGATGTTTCACTGTAGTCAACTATATAAAAAATGCTCCAGCTAAACTTTACAAATATTAACTGTTACTAATCTGGCGTCTAATTTCGTACGTCTAATAATGTAATTTAAAAGCGTCTTAGTTTATTTGAGATATGGACACTAACACCATAACGAACTTTTTATAATTTTTTTTAATTATGTATTATTCGAATCTGAGTTATTATCAGCCTTTAAAAATGTTTAGTATTTATTATATATCGTAGAATTTTTAATATATATCTTAGTAACGATTTTAGCTCAAAATTTAGATATGTTCTGTTATTAAAGTATAGATATATGAGGGTCTTCCAAAAATAAAATATGTTTAAATGTAAAAAAAATGAAAAACACGATATTTATTGAGAAAAAAAAAGCAATTCTGTTACATACCTTGAAGTTTTCTTCACCTCTCTACATATTCATTTCCTACATTAAAACATTCGTTGTATTTGCTCACAAATCTCAAAATTCTCAAGTTATGCTCTTGTGCCACCAATGCATTAAGCCACATGTGTGTGTGATCCCTACATTCTCCAACTTTTCATCTCTTCCAAAATGTTTACCGCCAAAAATCTTTTACCATTTCCCCCCAGAAAAACCAGCTTTTCCCCAGTTTAAGGGGAAAATAATAATGGCTAAGAGTAAGGTCCGAAAACAATCGATTTTCGTTTGAAGGTTGTGAAAACGAGGCTTAATGAACTGGCGGCAGAAGAGTATTATAACATGGGAATTCGAAGCTCGAGAAGAAATGCGAGAAATGTTTAAATGTGTGTAGAATATGCAAGGAGCTTCAAGGTATTGTGTTCGTCCGTTTTCTTGTTATTGTTATTACTTATGCCATCTGATCGACAGTAACATCAGATCAGGGCCCGTGAAATTCATCGTGGCAAAGGGCTACATATATGCTTGTCATTATCCGTAACTTTGAGAACTACAGGTGGCAGTATGATTTGATTCGATTCCGCCCCAATTTATAGGGAGAACACCTTGAGAGTGGTTAGGGGAATCCCTACCCGTTCTACCCACCTCAAGAGAAGACTTACGGCACGACGGCTATTTAGAGTACCCCCATGCCACGATGGCATTATACATTTACAAACATCCATGCCTTCTTCAGGATTTGAACTGAGGCCCAACAGGACAGCAGTCAGGGTCACTATATCGAATGGGCGGTCGTTCTTTCTTTTTTTTTAAATATAATTAATCAATATTTATTTTTGGTTGAGCCTCGCAATACATAATTCGCCTTCTGAATTAAAAAATTTTCTTCAAAAATATATATAATGATCATACGCTACTAGAAATATGTGACCAATCTTTACCAAAACTAATTAATGACGGATGAGATTAAAAGTGTTTTGAACTAATTATAATGAATATAAATAATTGTATTTAGTTTTAAATTAGAAGGATATACACATTTGTAAAGTTCATTACGCATTGTACATGCATAACGTCTAACACCATTAGAACATGATATATTTTACCGAAACACAATATATTTTATTAGACTCTCAAGAATACAAGTTGAACAAAACCATTTTGTTTTGTTTTTGAAAAAAAAAATGTTGATTTCCTTCATCCCAGTAAATTGGAGCTCTATAGAAAAGAATGGAATGATCGCCCATTTTGCTTCAGATCACGTTGCTACGTCATGATAGAAAACGTATTTTGGCAAGTAACAAGTAAAAGAGTCATTGATGTCTAGACGTTTATACCTTGTAGTAAAAGAAATGAAATATATTTGGAAGGCTTTGTAACGGAATATGAAGGAGAGGAATTCACTTTGTGGAATGGTATCGCACTAGTGTTGTAACCGAAAGCACATTTGATTCTTCGAATCAAATCATAACTCGAAAATTTAGAGCAAACCTTTAGATGCTCCTAACCTCTGTAAGTGGATATTGGAAATACGAAAAATTACCGTTCTTTAAGAAAAAATAAAGTGAAGATATACTTTAAAAATGCATTAAATATTGGTAAAGTGAGTAATAGTTATATTAATTTCACACTATATAGCAACACGAGGTCTAATGGCGATGAACCTCGTGTGTTTGAGTTCATGTCAATGATCAGAATGACACCTCACAGCTGGCACCCTTCTCCAAACTACCTCACCACACCGACGGGAGGACTTTGAGCTCAACAAATTTAACCTGAATCAGCCCCTTCTGCGCGGCAGGTCTTTAACCCGGCATCACTCGCGTGGAGTGAGTGAATAAACGTGCACTGATAGCAACACGAGGCTTTTGCGACGGTCCGCGTAATTTTGAACATGGTCAAGTGACGCGATACCCGACTCACCCCCCCTAACACACCCCCAACAACGAGCTCTCGACAGATAACGTGCACGCTCCCACACCGATCTTTAGTTACTAGACGAACTCATGACACCACCATGATCCGATGCCACCACTCGCCCCGCCCACATCACTCGCGTGAAAAACGACCTAAAGTTCTCGCGCAGGGTGTGTCATACCCAAGGGTGTTTACATTGTGTTTTTACCGTAAAATTTGTATACAAAGGTTAAAAAGGAAGAAAAGTAGAAAGTACATGTTTATTACATTTTTCACACGTAAATTTAGTTTTCCTGTTCTTTTTTAAGGGCATTCAGTGCATTGTTTATATACTCCTTTAATCACGTCGTGAGTGAGTGCGATGTTTTCACTGGATCTTAATTTTTTTTTAATCTGTATCTTTTTCAAATTAAACACATAGGAGTACACTTCTTCATTCCTTAAGTTTAAAAATTTTGGATTTTTTTTTATTTTCTCTTATTTTGTTCCAGCAATAGTTTTTTTTTCTTCAAAAGTTCATTTGAAAGTGGATAAGATGTGTACCAGTTATCTCCTTTAAAATTGCATTCTTCTCAAATGTTTTTGTGTCCCTACATATAAAATATTTATTTTAAACAGTGTCTCCCTTTTCTAAATCTGGATCGATTTCAGTGGAGGAATCATACTTGCTGTTATACTCTTCATTTGTTTTTTCCTCATCATAACCGCGAAGAGAATTTCTTCATCCGAAAATACTGTTGTATTATATCTATTAAATACTATATTTATTAAATTACTTAAATATCACATTTCTTCATAACTACACAAATACGTCATAGAATAAGGAAGATTTTAAAGCGTACTCACGTATTAAAAAATGTAACTCAATTTCACGCGCAGGGTGTGACACACCCGAGGGAGTGGTATCCAAAGATCTATTTTAAAAATTCGCTGACAGGCTTGATACCTTTGAAGGTTATCACCTAAAAGTCGGCTAGACCAGGAATCATCCATTTTCCAAAAAAGGTTTAGCAGGAGCGTCGAAAAAAGTTAGACGGTGGGTATGACGACACACCCTGAGCGAGTGGAGCCGGGTTAATGTCACCTGAACCCGCAACACGACGGCCACGAGTTCGAGACCAAAACTACTAGGCTTCCGTAGTCTAAAATATTGGAAGAGAAAACCATATTAAGGTATCCGACTACCCTAATATTGTGAATTTTTCCAAAAATTGACAATTTTTTTATGAATTTATTTTATAGGCCATGTTATTAACTTTATAAAAATATCAAGTTTATTATTTTCCGTTCACTAGAATAAAAACTACAAGTGTTTTAGTAAAAGCAGATGCCATTACTTTAAACAAGATGTCATACTTTAAAACGCGTTTTACTCAATATGTATTTTTTAAAAGGCTCAAACGGGTACAGCGATTGCTGAAAAAGTTTTGAAAATAATGAACTGAAATTTTTTGTGTATGTTCTGTATGATAGTATGAAAGTGTTTTAACTTTCAGATTTATCAATCACTATTTTATTACAAAATTTACCTTCCCTTATGTGAATATAATCAATGTTTTTTTAAAGAATTTCATATAATAACTGAGATAAAGCGCTCTAGTTTTTGTAAAAATTAAAATGTCTCATATCTTGAAGGTCATTTAAAAAATGAGTATCATAGCAACACATCAGAATTGAAAAATTGAAAATTTGTTCATGAGCGCTTGGTACAGAATGGGCCTCGTTTATGTTATTTTTTTTTTGTATATTTTTACCAAATTGTTTCCATTTTAGTAATAATAATTTCTTTTTCTCCTCTTAATTTTAGGATTTTTTTCTTAAAATGTACTAGGCAAATCTAAAAATACAAAAAATCCCCATATCTCCAAATTTTTTTTAAAAAAAGTTGTCGCAAGCAGTCGGATACCTTAATGGCACGAGAACCCGCTACATGTCGGCCACGAGTTCGAGACCATAACTACTAGACTTCCGTAGTCTAAATATAGGACGAGAAAAACATGTTAAATACAGATATAGAGAAAACCTTCATTTGAAACAATTACCACGTAACGAGACCTGTAGAAAAAGTAATTTATAATACTGTGTCTCAAACTTTAAATTGTAAAGAAGGACTTAGTAGGATACACATATTCCTTTTGTTTTATTTGCTTTATTCGATCTTTTCTTTCGATTCAGGATTTGTATCGTCCATTTATTATTTTTTTTAAAAAAAATTTCGGAGAATCAATAGCTTTATTAATATTTTATTGTAATTATTAAAAAATTAAGAAATTTCTTTCCCTGCTTGCTTACACTTTCTTATTCCTAGGTTCTGCACATAGCAGTTTTTTGGAATTCCTTCACTCTTCCAATACTTCCAATGTTCTGTGCTATTCCAATTTCAGAAATTCAAAAACATTAAGATATTCGACTATGTTCGGAACGTGGTTTTAAAAATGCGTATAAATGAATAACTTTTTTTGTTGTTGTTATTTAGTATCACTTGAATTTATAACATGCATATAAAATTGTTTTAAGAATATCATTGCAAGAAAAGATTATTTCAACAAAACTTTTCGGCAAAAAATGAAGAAGAAGGATGACATATTTTCAAAACATTCTCCTTTACGGAAAATTCTTCTATAATAATAATAGTTTGCCTACATATAGCTAAGACTTCTGTACAGATCCTGAACTAGGATTTTTTAAATATATTTTTAATTATATATTTTAAAATATTTTTAAATTTATTCTTATTTTAATACATCACACTAGAGAAATTTTAACAAAAGAAAAAAATTTGTTATTACTTCAATTGATCGTAACTCTGAAAATATATAATGTGGATTTTTCAAAAATTCTAGTTAAGGCTCTGTAGATAAGTCTTATCTATATATTAGCCAAATATTATCATTATAGAAGCATTTTCCATAAAGGAAAAATGTTTTAAAAATATATAGTCATGATTTCACACAAAAAAAAAAAAAAAAAAAAAAAAAAAAAAAAAAAAAAAAAAAAAAAAAAAAAAAAAAAAAAAAAAAAAAAAAAAAAAAAAAAAAAAAAAAAAAAAAAAAAAAAAAAAAAAAAATAATATAAGTCATTTGATTTTCACACACACACACACACACATTTTTGGCAATTAAATACATTTCAGTGATATTATCAAGGCAATTTTATATTTTTTTTTTTTTTTTTTTTTTTTTTTTTTTTTTTTTTTTTTTTTTTTTTTTTTTATATGCTAATTCTTATTCATGCAACACTAAATATCAAAAGAATTGTTCATTTATACGCATTTTCAACGTAGTTGGATACCTTAATTTACCAAAACGTATATTTATGATTATTAATCATGAGTTTCAAAAGCCTTTATTAATCTTGGAACAAAATCATTACAGTAATTTAAAAGCATAAAATATATAGAAAGTAGTATTTTTTTTTTGGTTGGTTTCACACGTCTGAAGCCTATTTCTCTTTACCATTAAGAATTAATTAACTTTACTACGAAAAATTGGTTGATAGCTAAAATATAAAAGCGCAAGTAAAATAAACATAAAAACAAACAAATGCTGAAATTAAGGGGACACAGTACGATTCAATTGACAAAAATCGATCAAAAATCAAGTGTAATTTTTTTAGCCTAGAATATTCTTTATGTACATTTCTATAACCTCACAAAATTTGAAAGCTCAAAACTTAAAAAATGCAGAATAATGATCATAGCTTTTAAGCTTTTTTTTTATTCACATACATATGGCAAATCAAAACTTTAAAACTTACTTATCTCAGAAAGATAAGTGGCCGCGGTAGCCAAGTGGTCTAGGCATCGGATCATGGCTAGCTTGTCATGAGTTCGATCCCAGTACCTCTAAAGACCCGCCGTAGGGAAGCGGTGCACGCGTTAAATCTGTCGAGAGCTTAAACGTCCTCCCGTTGGTGTGGTGCGGTAGTTAGGAGAGAGGTGCCAGCTCAGGTTGTCGTCACTTGCGTCGCACTTGACCCTGTGGCGAATCACATTTAATTTTCCATAGTTTTCCATTTTGCTACATTTTTGAATTTCTAGTTGCTTTAAGTGCGATAATGTTCACTCACTCATAGAACATTAATAGTTGTTCATTTTCTGTTTTTTTTTCTATTGTACATAATGATTTGAATTTTTTTTACGTATTGCTAATAGTACATGTAACAAAAATTAATAGGAATTTTAGAATTAAAGCAATACTTGTTTTTAAAAAACAATTGAATTTAGAATTTACACATTTTTAAAAGAATATTCAATAAGCATTCATAAAAAAAAGTATTGTACGAATACCAATCATGTTATCGCAAAACCCATGCCAACATTTGTTACACATTGTTTGACGTATTTGTAAAACAAGTTTCATGCGTGTACGTAAATTTTTGTAGGAAGAGTAAGTAGCATTTTAAATTCGTTTCATAAATTTTAAATTTTTTCCTTAAAAAATTAAATGGCTAGCTTTTTATGAAATTTAGAGCACACAAAATCTGTTTTACATAGTATACACACATAGGAGGCAACCAAAAAAATTTTGAAAATCCTTAAATTAAAATTTTTTGCGTAAATCGTACTTGTCTCCTTAAATTAAAAAAAAAATGCTTTACTATTTACTTTATTTCATTCAAAAATCTTCTTCGGAGCACAAATTTATTTCATGCTGCCTCAGAAACACAGAGTTGTTATTATATACTTGATGTTCAATTTTCTCTATAATTTCGTCTTTACTTCTTTAATTATTTTTGCTTGCGTAGACATTTAATTCCATACATTAATTTAAGATCTAGATCGAATCATCAATAGCAAGTTTTAGTCTCATTGTGTAGATTACAAAAAATGAATTCGTTTTTTTAATATAGTTTTTATATTAAATTCATTTGATTTATGTCTAAATCAGCAACCTCCAATGCTCGGAAGATTCTGCCACGAAAACTTCTTTAAAAATTTGATCTATAAGCTGCATCTTTTTATCAAATGAAAATTTTAAAAAATTTTCTTCATTTAAAATCTTTAATAATGTAATACCTCAATTATTTCTCAAAAAGTATTATTAATTTTCTTTTTGTAATATTTCCCCATTATTTAAACTCTTGCGCCGGGAAACATAAAACTAAACAATGGAAAAAAATTTTAAGAAAAAGACATATTCGAATTCTGACGTAGAAGTCTGATGTTGGACATGTTCAGCCTTCCTGCAAATTTAATGTCACCCAAAGATCTGGCATCTGTCTTCTGTACCCAAAGAAGTATAACCGAAAATGAATGCGTCGCCTAGGAAACAAGAAATTTAGTTATTTCATATTTCAGATATCATGGTTTAGAGTGGAAGCAATAAAACTTTTTTTTGTAGGAAATCTAGTTCTCGGTAATTGTATTAAAACTATTTGACGTGTTTTCGTCGCGCAGAATGACAAAGGGAAAAATTAATCAGCAGAAAATACGTTAAAAGTTTTTAGAATGATGCTATCAAAATAATAATTTTACAGTTATATCCTTTATACTATTCTGTTTAATCTTAATTTCGGAAACTGATTCAAATTTATGTTTACAGGCATAGGAAGATAAAGTATTAATTTATAAGTTTAGAAACGCTTTATTATCTTTTCGCACGATTTATTGTTATTATTACTTCAAATCATTTGAAACGTTCAAATTTCCTTCTGTCAGTAATTTTAAACTCGTGAATATTTTAATGTTAACTCTATGAAATTTTGAATCACATCACCTCAAATATAAAATACTTTATTTATTCAATTGCAATAAAATGCACCCAAAAAGAGTATAAATACAGAGAGAGAGAGTGCAAAAGAGAGAGAGTGCGCGAGAGAAAGGGCGAAAGAGAAAGTGAGTGAACGAGAGAGTACGAAAAGAGAGTTTGAAGAGATATAGAGAGTGCGAGAGAGAGAGAAAGAATGCGAGAGAGATAGAAAGTGAGAATACGCATGTGAGACACAGAGTGGAAGTATTTTTTTGTATCTTTCTTCGTTTCTTCCTTACATTTTAGGAAGAATATTAGTGTTTATTTTAATCATTCAATTTTAAAAAATATACTTGAAATACTTTCTGGAATATCGCATTAATTAATTAAAATACCTTCTAAAATGGATATAAAATTAAATAGAAGTTTACATTTATAACTTTGATAGCTCGATTTCAGAATTTTCATAATGAAACTAATTTTACTGATTAAAAAAAGATAGGTGAGAGCCTAAAATATTTTATTTCGAATTAAGTACTTTTGAAAGAACAGCGTAATAGCGAATCAATACAATTTTACTGAGATGGTCTTCATCCACACATAAAGGCATATTGCAATATGTCATAACTGCATTAAGCTACGATATAAAATGATCAATTGGTCTCCCATTTCAGTGGTTGCCCAAATGGAAAATCTATTTAATTGGTATATATCGATTACATATTGATGTCGTAATTAGAAGCAACACGAGAGCTTCTGACGACAGACCACTTAATCTTGAAGTATGGTCAAGGTCATGAAGACGACACGCAAGCTGGCATCTTCTCCCCATGACAAAGGAGGACTTTGAACTCCGACACATATTAAATACAATAGCCTTATTACACAACGGGTTTATTGTTGTGGAATTGGGAATCGAGCCATGAGCGCGCGCGACCTCAACTGCATAGGTAATGTGGCATGAATGGCATTGACATTGACGCGATAGCCTCGTTTAGATTTACTTCAGTCTCAAAAGACTATTGTTTACCTGCGAACACATTGTAACTGATCATATTTGAAATACCTGCATTCACCAATGATTAATTTAATTTTCAAACACATGTTATAATGGTGATAAATTTCTGTTATAATACATATTCGATTTAAAGTAAATCTCGTACAAAAATTGAGCAAAATTTTAATTATCGATTGACGTAATTTATTAGTTATAAAGAATCGAAGAGAGAACTGAAAAGTTATTAAGACTTTAACGGCAATTGTGAGGCTGGGATGTTTATCTCAAGAACTGTTTCTTCAGAATTTGGCTTTCTTCTTGTCCTATTTTTAGGTCAAACGATTTTTCCACTTAAAACTTATTCGTGCATAAGATAGCACTTGGCGAAAACTATTTGCTTGGATTATATATATATACAATATGGTAACCTTTTAACGGAAACCTTATGTATTAAGTTGTTATGTGTGAAGTGGCGCGCATCCGGTAGGGTAGAACCCGCTACCTATGGATCCATAAGCACGCAACATACCACTAGACTAAAATGATCACTTCAGCCCGAAGGCGGTTGCTGGCTTATATAGATATTACGCTACACACTCCTCCACTAGTGAGTCGATAGATAGACATATGAACGATATAGTTCTTATGGCGAGCGTATGAGTTGTTACTGTTGCGTGAAGTATGTCTGGCGCGGCTTTATTTGCTGCGTCAAGTGTGTCTGATGACTTTGAATGCTCTTGCTGCGGGTAGATGGCGCCCCAATAGTTGCGCAAAGGTTACGTTTTTCATCAAGGTCACCAATGAGGAGGATAGAACTCGTGAACTTCGGTTTCGTAAGAACGTAACATACCACTAAACTAAAATGATCACTTCAGTCCTGAGGCTGTTACTGGCTTTTATATTAACCACCGCTACATGTGTAATCACAGCTTAGAGCAAATTAATGATTAAATTCGATCATTCAACATACGAAATAATTTGCTTTACATTTTATTAAAATTTCAAATCGATTTACAAAATTTGAACGTAAAAATTTTGTAATTCCATATATTATTTATATATGTCCCAGGTAGCTTTAGTGTACTTTGCAAAACTTTGCCCAGAAATTTTTGTACTATTAAGAAGAACATGAGAGAAATCTTGAAAGTAAATTGTTATTTTGTTTAAAGATTGTATTAGTTTATTTTGAGAAATTGGCTATAATTTTTTGCGTGCACATCGTGCAATACAGCTTTATCGGCACTTTAATAATATTTGGCCCATTGTAAAAATTCCTTAATGACCAATTAAGTAAGCATCATATTTCTTTTTGTCTTTTAATAAGCCAATTTTATTAAAATAATTGTTCCTTAACTGTATTTTTTATTAGACATTTTTTTTTCAAGCAGTAAAAATTATTTAAGGATAATATATATAATACGTATCTAAAAAATTCATTTAATTCTAAATTGTATACTGAAAAGGACCGTGAAAAATTTTAATTCTGTGAGTTCAGGTCAATCTAAATATCATTTATTCTTGAACAATATATCATCATCTCAGTCAAAGAATAAAATAAAAAAAATTTTTAGAAGTGAATCGCTTTATCTTTATAGTTTTTACGGCACCATAGTCAATCGAGAATCCATTTCTACAGCTTTTTTTTTTTCAAAAGCCTTTCTTCGTAAGTCATAAATCTCAATTTACAATTCAAAAAAAGAAAAATTGTGGACCTTTTCTTTTTCGCTATAACTTTATTACGGCAGACAAAGGTTTAAAAACTGCATTCAATTCAACATATGAATTTTCAATTTAATTTAGGAAAATTAGATGTGGCGCACGAATATCTTTTATTTTTTTCGTCCTATTCATAATGATTCTCGTCCGGGATGAAATTAATTACTTAAAACTAAAAATATTTTACAAAAATAATTGGCTCTTCGCATACGACGATAAAAAAATTTGAACGAAAATCAAGAATTAGCAAGTAAAGAAATTTGGAACAGTAAATTCCATTCACTCCCTGCTTAACCTTTCCTGTTCCGAATTCTCACAAGGGAAATTAAAAGTCGAAGAGAAGGAACTTTGGAATACGTAAATTCCTATTTAATTCTAAGAAAAACTGAAGACATCACAATTGACAAAATGAAGAAGATGATAAACCTTCCATTGTTTTATATTTTAGCACCTTTTTAAAGACATTTTCTGTGTCTGATTTGTTTCGTTAAGATTTTAAAAGAAAATGTATTTAATTAAATGTTACTGATTTTAAAGTTAAAACGTTAGTTCTTTTTCAAAATCTAGTTTCATTACCAAAAACAATTTTTTAAAGAAAGTTCAAATTTTTGTAGCCAGTTAATTAAAGGTTTTACAAAAGGTTGTGTTGAAATTCATTTTATTTCATTCCCCTCGATCTCTGATTTAAAAGAATATCTTGCAACTTTTTATTATTATTATTTCATGATAAATAAATATAGGGTCAAACAAATTTATAACCCAACATTTTAACAATTTAAACCCAGATCTTATACATTTTCTTAGTTTTTCTGCTATAATTTTAGCTTTCAGTCTTTTTTATGCAAGCAGCAATGATTGTCAGAAAAAATATTCGAAAATAGTTTTTAAAATCAAGAAACATCAAAAGTTTCTCTTTATTGTTTTTTCAAATTAAATAAGAAACGGAAAAAAAATTTCTCAATAGAATTGCTTGAATTTCTGCACTTGTGTTCAAAATCAAAAGAATTTTCACCTATCGTAGTTAACCTCCGGACAATTTATTGTTTATTAATGTCACAATTTGCAAATACACGAGGGCTATTGGCCTAAAAATTTGGTAATTTTGAGTCACTATCAAGTGATAAAGACGTCATTTGAGTTGGCACTCTACTTTCCAAGCTTTCACATTAACTCAAACATGATAATGCTGAGCCTAACCAGATGTGGCATGCACTCCTCTATATGGTATGCCTTTCATGGCACCAAGACTCGAACGCGCGATTCGTTAATAACTAAGCCGATGAATTAGCGACCATGACCATTCAGCTTGTGACGGATTCTCACCACGGTCCTTCAAGTAATCCTTTCGGCGAAATTCTTCAACTGTGGTTTCAGTATAAAGTCGCCTTTCGTAGAGATGACTTGAGTTTATGCTAAGGTATGTGCTATTTAAACGCTGGCAATGGGTGTATTAGAGTTAGTCGTTAATCATTAGTAGTGAGTCTTTGGTCCTTACGCTATGAATTAAAGCACAAGAACTGTCGTTCTGAAAAGGGGAAATTAGAGAGAAACAGATTTGTAGAAAAGTCTGTAGCAGCTTAGGAAAGTTTCGACAAGTGATCTACACTCATGTCCATAAATTAAGGATAATTCAGAATCACACAGAAATTGAACTCTAAAATAAAAATTTCACCTGTAGAATTATCACACACATCTTGAAGAAGAATATGCAAATTACAGGAAACCACCAGATGGCGCGGATAGTACGTCACAATGACGAGAGTGTAAGAGAGAGGCATATAAGGAATAATGGCAAAGAAGTAAAATTGCTCACAAGAGCTTTAAAAGCCTTTAAGTGCAATAACCGCATAGTTATGGCAAAAAGAAAGCATTTGGATGATTTTTTGCGTGGTAGAATTATTGGATGACTGGATGTGGACGTAACTAGCTGGAAGTATCCGAAGAACTTGGAATCGCCCAGAGGGTCAACTTCAGGCTTTGGCAACGATTCCAAGATGATGGTAAAGTGAGTAGATGTTACAGCACAGGTCGCCCCCGAGTTACAACGCCGAATGAGGACCGGTATTTGGCAGTTACTGCCAAAAGAAACAGACGGAGCACAGCATCAGACCTATCTCGTCAGCTCTCTTCAGCTACCGGTACGACAGTTTCAAGGCAAACTATGTACAGACGCTTAGGGCACATTGGTCTATATGCTCGTAGGCCTGTCAGATGTGTTCCCCTTACCGCAACTCACTGTCGCCTGCCATTAACCTGGAGTAGAGAGCATGCATTGTGGACACCGCAACAGTGGTCTTGTGTGATGTTTTCCGACGAGTCCAGGTTTAGTTTGTAGTCTGATTCTCGCCGGACTTTCATATGGAGAGCGCCAGGTACCCGTTACCACCAAGAGAACACCATTAACGACACCGTTACGGTGGTGCAGGATGGCTCGTTTGGGAGGAATTATTCTTGGTTCCAGAACTGACCTGCATGTTCAGAGTGTAACGATGACAGGCCACATCTATCGGGATGTCATTCTGGAACAACATGTACGTTTGTTTCGGGGCGCCATGGGTGCTGAATTTCTGTTTATGGATGACAACGCCCGTCCTCACCGTGCAAACATTGTAGACGAATGCCTTCAATCGGAGGATATCACCCGTATGGATTGGCCAGCATACTCACCGGACTTGAATCCAATAGAGCATGTGTGGGATATGCTTGGCCGACGAATTGCAGCCCGTCAACCCCCCACCTGTCTACCGGAATTTCGGAGGGCATTGCTTGATGAGTGGTGTAATATTCCCCAAGATCAGATTGATAATTTGATACTCAGCATGCGTAGGCGTTGTAAGGCCTGTATTGCATCGTCCGGGAGACATACTCCGTATTAACCATCATACTAACCATGTTATACTGTTTTTTGTAAATAGGTTCTTTTTTGAAATTTGCTCCAGGGAGTAAAAATCGCAGTTTTTATTAATTATGTCAAACATATAGCATCTTTTTTGCTCTTTACCATTTGTTTAATAAGTAGACTTTACAAATTCGTCAAATTTGTTTTGCTTCTGTCTCTTTCTTTGCCTGAACTTCATTATCTTTAATTTATGGACATGAGTGTACAATTGGATCAAGAGATAAATGTCTATTTGATAATTTTATAAGCTTAGATTAGAAAACTAAAATTAAGATTGCTCCCATGGTTATTAAACTTGAATTAATCAGAAGTTTGACAGTTCTTAAATAAAAAGTAATTATTTTTTATAACAATGTCAGCTTCTTCGGTGTCTCACAATGCACCTGCAACCTCCGGGTTGCAACAAGCTTTGATAAACTTTGGAAAACTGGACAAGTTTCAATGAAATTAGGAATGCATATAGTAGAAATGGCATATGTATTAGGAATGTATATAAAAGGAATGTTATATATATTATATAGGTTCATACACAAAAATACAAAACAATAGTTTGGTATACTTTAATACTTTAGTACATTAGTATAGGAAAATCTGAAATAGGATAAAAGAAAGAAAACTTATAGGAGCATATCTCCCTCAATTTCCTAATTAGTCTATTTATCTATGCTTCTTCCTGAATGTTAATTCATGCTGGAATTAAGATAATTTAAGAATCTTTTTGTGTTAGTTGGCCTTATTCCTCAGTAATACTTTTTTGAGGTCTTTAAAGATTTTTCCAGTAAGGTCGTGAGCTGCAATTTCTGTTCCAAGGGCATTTTAAATATGCTCTATAGGTTAAATTTTGGAAATTTTGCTGGCCAATATATTTAGCTGGTGAATATCGTCGTTTTTCAGAAATTCGTTGACCAGAGGAGACGAGCGTTGTCATCCCAAATTCAAAACTGAGTCAATTGCACCTACGAAAAAACTAACGTGCCAACCATTTCGCATTCGTACATATCATCAATCACAGAGACTCTATCAAAGACATGTCAGCCTGTGCTTTCATCCAACAGGACTGCTTAAAGCATCAAAAGTTCTTACTGAAATACCGATATATCTTTTCAAGTGTTAAAGGACATGTCACAGGATCCAGGATTACTCTAGGGCAGAGATAGGTATTAAGTCAATCGCGAACAACCGGTGGACCGCTTTTGGGGTGACCGCCTTTATTAAGACCTAAGACGCGCATACTAAAAGAAACATATGTATGGAACACCGACGCCATCTGGATTGGAGAATCGGCCTTTCACAATAAATGCGACTGTATTTACTTAAGCAAAGGATTCAATTAATGAGTAGGTGACATATATACCTTCATTGAAAGCGCACGATGACGCTTAACACGTTCACTGTCGTCGTATGGGAAAAAAGCGATCACTGCGATAAAAGCTGTAGAGAAATGAATTTTTCCCCTCACGCCGACTGATGGGGACAATAAATGTTGATGACATCTCTTCCCGCGATAGCACATGATTGACTATTCAAAACATCATTCCCTATGCGCGCTTTCACGGGATTGGGACCTTGTGCTGATGTCATGTCCAGCGATGACACGTGACTTGGCAGCGAACAAACTAAGTACACACGTCGGTTTGGGATTCGTCGGTTCACGTATGTTCTCTGCTTGAATAAGTCCACGTTCCTTAGTCTAGTAGTCTCTTGTAGGTGTTCAAATATACAACTGGACAATATTGAGGAACTTGTGTTTTTGTAGTAAACATAATAATCTGACATATTTTAAAAAACAAGTACACTGTAAAAATATGTTTTAAGAAAAGAAAATATACAATTTTAATATAGAATGGCCACACCTACGCCACTGGGTGGAATGCAACACCTTAAAAACATTAGAAGTAGTCTATAACCTGGAAAAATTCACCTACCCCTACTCTAGGGGAAAGAGCCGACTGGGTTGCGTAGTTGGTTTGTCGCTGGCCTTCTGCACCCAAGGTTGCGGGTTCGACCCCGGCCCAAGTCGGTGGATTTTCATGATGCAGAAAATCGACAGCGGCCATGTCGTATGATTATGCGGCACGTAAAAAAAAATCCCTTGGAGTGCCCGTTTGGCTTGGGTGCTCTCGGCAAAATTAAATTCCTAAGTTCAATTTCGCATCGTCAAAGCTCAGGTGCCTCCATCTGGGGAGGAAACTGGGCGTCAAAATTGCTTGCGGTAATTGGTATCGCCTATACGGTGCCACACTAAAAAGGGATACCAGCTCCTGGGCAATGAACTAGGTCTGCAAAGGTAAAAAATACCAATACGCAGCCCTATTAGGGAAAAAAACACTAGTTGTAGGTATATCTAAAGTCAGTCCTTAGACTAAATCCAGATTAGTCAGTGATCAGAAAGGAGGTCTTTTACTGATCTCTCTTTTAATTTTAATGAACTCTGTACCATATAAAACGGGCCCTTCTACTCGTAGAACTGAGTCGGACGTTAATAGACCTTCTCGTGTAGTTTTATAGAAAAATAACCTTAGTCTTTTATGGCCGTATAAAGTTTATGAGAAGGCTAAACAGCTGTCGAAGTCCAGTTTTGCCACGGTCTAATGGGCACACTCCTTTCTTGATTGGCCGTCAAGGCTCTGAGATGAGTTTAAGCAGATTTCTCTTTATGGATTCAATCTCATCAAATTGCCTGCATAGTTCTCCAACAAAATTAACATTGTATTAAAGCCTCTAGTAATACGCACTTGGGATTTTCCTGGATCAAATTCCCGACAATCCGCAAACTCTCAATCCATTATCTCACAGTTGGTAGTTCCTCCCCTTAACTGTTTACTTTTGAATTTCATTGAATATTGCAAACCTCCCCATGAAAGTCACTAAAGTGCGTGAACGAACGAAGCGATTAAAAATTATTCATGCATTTATATAGAACGCATTTTCTATTAAATGCATAATCCACACGTAATCAACACTTACAATTTACATCCTTCTTTAAAAGCTTTATTTTTACCTTACGTTTCTTATTGAACGTTCTGTATACTTTTCGAGAAATTACATTTAATTTCTTTAGTTTTAAACATCAAATATTTAAACGATGATGTTTTAATCGAATTTTAGTGAAATATATTATTTTTTAATATATCGATAATTCAGCTAGTGTGGCCTTAGAGCGACCCTCGTAAGTTAGGAAATTCCATAATTACTGAAGTAATAATTTGAAGCTTTCATTAAATTATCGGACAGTAAAATTTTCAAATATTCTTGAAAATGTCTTTCTGCTGAAATGGTTTACAGTTAACTAATGGAAGCGTGCAGTCTGCCCGATAATTTAATTTTTACCTGTTTCTGATGAAAACTCGGTGTTGTATAATAATTGCTCTTTCTATCAAAATGTTGTATTGGTTAACTTTTCAATTTGGCTGTAAAATCTACGAAATCTGCATTGGACGTTATTTCCCTGTTGTCTTGAGAATAGAATATATTCTATTTATAGATTAAACTTTAGTAAGCTTCAGAAATAATCTTTTCTATAATACACGTTACTCTTGGCAATAGATTTTTTTAAAAATCATTCTTTAAAATTCATTTTAATGTGTAAATTTTTCTCCGTTTTAAGAACTAATATGCAAATTAAGGCAAGTTATATGTTATGCTTCTTATCTTAGACCTTAGTAAAAAAAAAAAAAAAAAATATTCGAAAATGTCGATTTTTTGAAATTTTTGGGTGGAATAATATTGTGAAGTGTCGGCTCGGTGGCTTTGAGGTAGCGTGTTCACCTCTGAAGCACAACTTGGCCAACCAAGGTTGCGCCAAAGATTCGATCCCGGTTGGAGTTGATAGATTTTCTGGATGCAAAAATTGTAGGCATGCATGTCATATGATTATGTGGCATGTAAAAGACTCCTTGAGTATCAAATTGGATCTGGTACAAAGTGAATTAAAATAATTTCAATCATCAAAATTTGGCAGTGAGAGCCGCCACTAAATGGTGCGACCACTGGAATGGTTCTCACATTTGGGGGACTTGGCGTGTCTGCAAAGGATAAATCGCCAAAACGCAACCTATTAAAAATATATTGTGAAGTAATCCGAGTCTCAATTAAAACAATAACCAACATATGTTGAAAATTTTATTACAAAAATAATAATTAAAACTAATAGAACTGTTTCTAGTTGAACATTAAAGATAAAACACAGAAAACTTTTTATGCAGCAACTAAAACTAATTTTATAAGTAAGTTACATTTAAAGTATAGAAAATCTACATACATATTTTTGGAAAAAATAAATTACATTACGAACAAAAATACTTTTACAGTGCAAAAACGGAGGTTGAATATACATATATTGAACCGAAATTGCCAAAACAGAAAAAAATGCTGGAAAAAGAGAAAAAATTGGTTTCGACAGCAAATGGCTGTCTGTATACTTAAATAAAATTGATTTCACTCATGAACTGGGCTTAGTCTTACAGAAAATGTGTTGATTTCCGCAGCTATAAATAACCGGGATCTTACTATAAAACGGAACTTGGTTAGTAGTTTATAGATAAATTATCATTATAAATAGTTTGAATCGATTATCTGATATCATTTAGCTCTTTTCTACTTAACGATATTTTTCTTTTTCAGTTTATTGGAATTGTGGAATACATCTCAATCTTTGCCATAATTAATATCCAATATTTCGTAACTGAGGAAGGTGAGAACTTTTGCTTAATGTCTATTGATCCATATTCATTGATCTCTTATATTTTCCCATCAAATAAAATTTCTGAGTTACCTATTAATTTCACTTAAGCTGCAATTACTTTCAATGAAACGAATGATTTCATTTGTTTCAAAATGTTATTTTTATTAAAGAAGTAATATTGCAAATATATAAATTATGTTTTTCAGGAAAAAAATATTTGTAATTATTCCATTTTAGATATAAATGTCGAAAGGGTTTGAAAAAATATATTAGAACAAGAATTTCAAAAATATTTTATGATAATATAACATAATTTCCTTGTTAAAACATTTTTGGCATTCTTGTAATATTACTTGTATATATAAAACTGAATATTAAAATAATTTTAAAAACTATATTAACTACCTAAAAACTCCAATTTTTGTACTCCCAAAACTTTAATTTAAAATTTGGTAAAAGTGCTATTATTTTAGATATTTCGCATAAATTACATCTATCACATTTAAAAATATTGAACATAGTCAAGTAATAATGCATTCACATATATATTTCCCCTTTTATTCTATAAGAAATAAATCGATTGCATTATTTATCAGTACAAAAAAAATCAATCTGCTAACACAAAGATAAAATATTTTCACATAAATAAGAAAAACCATATTCAAAGGACTGTTTTTAATGAAAAAGCCACAAATAATGTGTGTATGTTTTAGAACATTAGAATTACTACCGAACAGTTTCAAGAAAACTATGCGGAGAATTATTTATTTTAAAGCTACATTCCATAATTGAAAATCTACTTCTTAAAAGTAGATAAAATTGCAAATTAAATTTTGAGTTGGTTTTGTTTAAAATATAAGAATTCATGGAAAAAAGCGCAATAATAATGTTATTAAAAAAGAAAGGAACGTCAAATATATATTTATTCAAAATATATTGTGCTTTGAAAAAACAATTCTTCGACTAATAAGAACACTTCTCGTCCCATGCTCAAAAATATTTAGAGTTTAATAATGTCTTTAAATTGTTACCTAAAATTTTCATTTAAAATACTTTAGTTGCTTATAAAATAGTATATCGATGGTAAAATATTTCTATTAAGAAGTCTAACTAAGAATTTTTAAAATATAAAAGCTTTCACTAGACTAATTAATTTATAAACCAAATTGTAGAATAAAATTACAATTTTTATTTCGATAATTTAAAGGTAAATTTAAAATTGAATTATATTCCTTTTATAAACCACGTGGGAATTTATATAAATTAGTAATAAGTATTTGAAATATAATTATTGCAAGAACACTAAAAAAATATTCGAACGCAAAACTTTAAAAGTTACTCAAAACTTCCAAATTACATCTGAAAAAAATATTTAACATCTCTGAGAACAATTATAAACACTTAAAAATTAAAATTTATTTTTAAAAACTATTTTTAACATCATCATGCATTGAAGAAATAAAAATTTTTGTAAAGAGTCAAGCTTTTCATCAACGTAACAAATGCAGAAATAATAACTTGCATCTCACCTATTCTGTAATATCAGCTTCTCGGTAAACGCGACTGTTCTGCTGTGAAGTCGAGAATAATGTGAGACAAATCTTCTAGGATCAAAAGTGACGATGGCGCCCTCAGCTGTTGAAAAGCAGACGATTTTGCGAAATAGAGGGTAAATTTATGTGCGAGAAAAGTCATGATAGGTTAGATTCTAATGAAAATTAACCCATTCTGTCGATTAATAGTTCCTTTTAACTGCCATTTAAGAATAGAAAGTCTTCGAATTTCCTCTGCAATTATTGAATAAAACTTTAAAACGCTTACCATTTTTTTCCTGAGATCCGATTAATTAAAAACTTTCAGTAGTAGGCTTACACTTCTTTAAAAGTTTCAATCTGACTATATTTAAAAAATTGTAAAAATTTGTTAAATTTGACAGAAAAAAAAATGTAACATCACATTTATTGAATAGAAAAAAATTGTGTTTTAGGAATTCTAGAAATTAAAGAAGTTTCTCTTACTCTTGCTTAGTGTTCTTGAAAACTATTAAAATCTATACATCAAAAAGATTTTATATCGCATACTAAATTTTTAAATCAATAAATTAAGATATGAGAATTTAATGTAATATGATTTAAGGAAATTTTTTAAAAAATAAAAAAGAATGAATTAAGAAAAATTTAAACCTTGGCAGAGTGTAGTTTTTGTGTTTAAAAAAATTCCAAATATATATATATTTTTTCCTGAAAATTTTAAATAAGTTATTGAAATAGTTTTTTTTCTAACACTCGTGAAAATTTTATTTAAAACTTTGTAGTTACAGAACAATTTTGAGAAAAAGAATTTAATTACAAAAAGGATTCATTTGAAAAATGTTAGTGTATTTAAACTGAAGTTATTTAAAAGTATTAAGCTAATAACACAAAAGTATGAAGACACTGAATTAATTAAAAATAGTTTTATTGGAATTGGGAAATGTTTATAATTACTGTGATGTATAACTATTAATAAAAATACCTTTGAAGTATTTTTTCAAAAATTTAACTTTTCTGAGTATAAAATTGTTTTATAAAGTATGTTTAAGAGTCTTAAAAACATTATTAAAATTGTTTAAAAAGCATATGCAAACTTGATTTAAAATTTTAAATTTCATACTTTTATTTTCAGAAAATCAGTGAAATGTTTTTGCAATATAAAAAAAAGGAATCATTTTAGTGTTAGAATAATTTTAATCAGAATCATAAAATTAGAATCATTTTTTCAAAAACAAACCTTTTAAAATGATATAATATATAGAATAACTCTTAAGAAAGGAAATTAAATCGGTAAAACTAATTTTTTTTCTGCATTTGAGCTACAAAAACCACATAATCAATGTGAAATTTTACAGAAAATTTGGAATTGAACTTTCATTCTTCATTTCAGAAGGCAAGGTACTTTCATTTCAGTTTATTTTAACTTTGAAAATTTTTGAAATGAGAAAATGATTATTTTTTATGTGTAAAAAATACCAAACTGCTTAAATACATTTTAATTGCTTGCGTATTTTCAGTACATCTTAATACATTTACTTTTAGAATTTTTGTTTGTTTGTTTGTTTTTTACCATAATCCGATGTTAAGGAAGTACAAAACTGAATTTTCAACGTTAATGTGATAATAAGTATGCTAAGCAGCAAATGGAAAGCTTTACTCCTTCTCGTTTTGAATATTTCTAGTGTGCGCGTAGTTTATAAATATCTGCTGCAAAACTAGAAAATTTTTCCTTATATATGAACAGAGATTGATGTTGAAATCTCTTCTAAAGCTGAAAGATATTTCATGATATTCGTATTTTTTTTTAAGTATGAAGTAGAAATATTCACATCTTAAGCATATGGAGAAAAAAGATTTCCCGAAGAAATTTTCAGTTCTTTTCTTTCTTGGAAAGAAATATTATTTATAAATATTGAAGTATTCTGTGCATACTCAGCTTAGTATTACTAATTGGTTTTCATTGACGTTTTTAATTTTCTATTGCTTGGAAGGAAAATTATGACTAATAAATTATAAATAATGTTAGTCAAAAATTAAATAAAAATAAGATTTAATCGTAACGTTTTGCTTTATAATATTTAATGCAAAGCTAAAATTTGAGTATAATTTGTAATACATTGCTGGACACACAAAATGCAACACCCTGAAGGAAGCATGCAAACCATGTGAAATTTGCATCATGCGTTGACGGCGGTGAAATATGCAAATCATTAGCATTATAGCACAGACGCATGTCACGGGTGACCGTAGCGCCACCGCAAGCGCTATATAAGGATAAAACAGATTCGCGATTTAAGGTACGGCAATAGTTAGTTCGTGCGTTTTTGGAGTTTACTCCTTAAGAATCGATTTTCATATAAAGCCTCCGGTATTGAGCGTCTTTTGACAAATTTTCTGAATTCGACCGAAGAATAGTAGCCTATAGGGATTGCCGATTAACTTTTACAGAAATTGGTCAACGTATTGAACTAAACCAAGCAACTGTGATGCGGATGTGTCATCATTTGAAGCAGGAGGAAACGACGGACCGACGGGGTCGATCGCACCCACCTCCTTGCCCGTGATGACAGGTGGATAGTGCACATGGCAGTGATAGATCACGCAGTCACATCGGAACCACAGCACAACAGATTCAGTCTGTTACGCATCATTCGATGTCCTCTAGTACCATTTGATGCCGTTTACAGCAGAGTGGAATATCCACGAGGCGTCCATTGATTCGCTTACCTTTGACAAGAAACCACAGGCATTGCACCGCCAATGGTGCAATGAAGGGCGAACATGGACAGCGGAATGAAACGACATTGTGTTTACTGATGAATCCCACTTCTGTCTGTAACATCACGATGATCGTATTCGAGTTTAGAGACACTGTGGTGAGAGGCTGCTGAGCTTTTGCGTTATGCATCACCACACTGGTCCGGCACTCGGTATCATAGTTTGAGGTGGTATCGGTGGCGTAACGAAATATCGGGGCCAAGACTCTAGAGGGCCCGAAGCCTGAGTGATGTTAGGAAGGAAGAACCGGCTTGGGGCCCAAAAATTGACTTTGCAGGGGTGCCTTAATATTCTCCGTTACGTCAGTGGGTAGTATTAGATTTAATTATCGTACCCTTTTAGTACGTATTGCCGGTACTCTGAACAGCCAGCGCTACATCTCTGAGGTGTTGGAGCCCGTAGTCCTCCCATACATTCAGAGCTTGCCATCAGCCATATTTCAACAGGATAATAAGCAACCACAATTGTTCAAGAGTTCTTTACCGATCTGATTGAATTGCTTCCTTGGCCAGCTTATTTTTTTATATTTATCGCTAATCGTCATAGACTGACCCAGGACACATCACCCGCTGCTGTACCAGATCAACTTTAGCAATATGTGGAAGCTCCAAGTACTGATGTACCCCCCATAGATGCATCCAAAGCCTCTTTGATTCTATGCCGAGGCGGGTGGCAAAAGTTATAGCCAACAATGGTGGCTCCTTAACTACTGATTTTGTCATCATTCACACGTCACAATAGGCTGTAATTTTAATCGCTTGATCTTTGTACACCATGTTATCTACCAAATAGTCTGATACTTATTACTTTTCTAAAAGAACGAATTAAGTAATAAATACTAATTAAAAATTTTGTATTCATGAGTGAACAAATTTCTTTTGGCTCTAATTTGAAGCGTAAATTAACAATAATGCTTAAAAATATAAAAGTAATCCAAACACAGCCCCAAGATTAGAGGAATCCAAAACGTACTGAAAATTAATTAAGAACCAAGCAGTTACATTTTTCTTTAAAAACTTACAATTTCCGTGCTTAATTATTATTACCAAAAAAAAAAGTCTAAGCTTAAGGGTGATAAAAATAATCAACTGAAGATGTAATGTGATCATTGACTGAAAATGTAAATTCAAGTCAGTACTAAATAAGTTCACGAGCTTGCGATTTGTATTAACTCAGGTGAATCTAATTTTTGAGTTCCAGTATACGTCCTGCTCGTGGTGTAAATTTCTATGGTCATATTTCTTATATCCTCTGATGACAACATCTAAAAAATAGCATTATATAGGATGAATCCAAAGTCTTTCTCTGTTTATAAATATTTATTGTGCTTATAATATTATAATTAGTCATATGTTTTTTTTTTATGTATTGTCAAAATTACTATGAATTTTGACAAGACCATTCACCTCAATAAATTTCAACGTGTGCCACCGTGGTAGTTTAGAGAATGTCTTTTAGCTGTATTCCAACTCCAGCCAAGTGTTTTTTAACCCTTTAACTGTGACATATATTTCAGAAAAATGGACCAAAAATGGAAATCTTTTTTGACTATTTAATTTCTTCTTTATATTTTTATAAAAGTTAAAAAATGGTTTTTACTACAAAAATAAAATTTTAAATGCATAACTACTATATACAGGGTGCGGCAAAAAAACTCGGACAAATTTCTGCCTCCTAAAATAATTAACTAATTTCCTTTTAATTGGTATTTTCATGTTTCTTTATCCACAACTTTAATAATAAAATATTTTTAATACATTTCTTAGTTTGTACTTTAATTTATGTGTTTTGGATATTGTCGAGCAAAAGGTCTGCTATTTTAGAGTTGTTTCAACAAAGGAAACGAAAGTATGAAGTCGTTTATTTGCTTATTGTACCTCGGCAAACAGTGTTTGATACAATTTGCTATTTCAAAGAGCTTGGCAATAATGGTTGACGTCTAGGAAGTGGGCGAAAACGCACTATAAACACTTCAATGAATCGTAAGGCCATCGAAAAGTGAGTCCAGGAGAATCCGATGGTTTCCATGAGAAAATCGCTTGTGACATGAGAATATGTGTCAGATCAGTGAGACGAATTGCAAAAACGGAGCTTGGACTGAAGCCTTACAAGTTGCGAAAATTTCAGCTCCTCAATGAAAGAAACAAACTCGTACGGCTCCAAAGATGCCGAAAACTTTTGAGACGGGCCGCAAGTCAGCGATGGGAGAGATTCCTTTTCACTGATGAGAAGCTCTTTGCGGTTCAACAAGTTCATAACTCCCAAAGCAATTGAATCTGGTCTGTGGGCGCCTCAAGCATTCGGCAATTGTTGAATATCGCCAATATCCAAAGTCGGTCATGGTCTGGGACGGAATTTGCGCAAGTAGTAAAACGCCTTTGATTTTTGTGGAAGAGGGCGTTAAAATCAATCAAAAAGTGTACCAGAGGGACATTCTTGAAGCTGTTGTACTTACGTGGGCCCAAAAGCATTTCGGAAATGCAAAGTGGACGTTTCAACAAGACTCTGCACCAGCTCACAAGGCCAAAAAGACACAAGAGTGGTGCAAGGCAAATTTTCTAGACATGGTATCATGTGAAGAGTAGCTACCCTACTCGCCGGATCTCAATCTCATGGATTACAGTGTATGGTCCATTTTTGAGTCTAGAGACTGCACTAAACCCTACAAAACTTTAGACTCTCTAAAACAATTGTTTCTGCAGGAATGGGATAGATTAAAGTTAAAAGACTTGAGGCTCATTGTTGAAAATTTCTACAAGCGTTTGCGCCTCTGCATTGCTGCAAACGGCGGTCACTTTGAAACCAATTAAATTTATTTATTAGTACGAGTGTACTCTTATTATTATTTGTTATATTTTGTTAATTTCTTAATTTTTTATAAAGTTGTTTAAAAAATTGTTTGTCCGGGGTTTTCGCCGCACCCTGTATATTTATAATTTTTACATACACATTACAAATAATGGATTACACACACATATTATTCAATTAGAACAAATTAAACAAAACTTTGATGCTAAATATACTAGTATAATATAATATAAAAAGTATAATATAATATAAAAAGTATAATATAATATAAAAAGTATAATATAATATATAAGTAGTATAATATAATATAAAAACACACCAATATGCTTTCAATACATAAATTTAAAAAATTTTACTGTTGGTATATTTCGAAATTCGGTACTGCACACAAGCCCATGTCACACTCTTTGCAATAAACTTGTGTCTCACGACATCCTCTTCTCTTTTTCATCAGTTTTACGACAGTATATGTGGTTGGAGTAGATTTTTCCCCCGTTGGTGGAATGTGTTCTGGAAAGTGTCGACCTGTGAAACACGACAAGCTTACATTAGGACGCCCTGGTCCTGGTAGTTGAACATTTGGCTTATTTTGTTCGACGATTGCTATTCTACAGTTCATATTATTTTTCACACCTCCAGCTGAATTACACATAATGAAGGAATTATACAATGCCTGTCTAGGAGATGGAAAATATCTTTTGGTAATATTTTTTACCTCGTTTTCTTGCACCTGGATCGTCTAAGATGTTGATCAACTTTCTCAACACCTCCTCCCGACAGTGCTGTTGTAGTCATGAAATACTTTTTGGTTTCAATGTCTTTTCTTTTTTCTAAACTTCAAACTCAATCATTTTTGCAGTATATATTGAAGAAATCATGCAAACATCCTTTTTATAGTGCCATTTATAGCAGTAACTTTTCCACGTTGAAAAACGAAAGCGTCACAATCTATTAGGAAAATAATGATTTAAATATCTTAAATATATACGAACTTAACTCGGGCTTTTTCAAAATAGAAACGTTAATTTTTCTCCTGCCCGAAGTCAGTTCAGGCATCACAAATACTGCACGTAGTAGTTGCTCGAACTGGGTTCTGGTGACACTGGCAAGAGGTTAATATGTCTTGCAAGTATATGTAAGTATGCAACCAAAGCATTTTTTAAAGAACTCTTTCCAAACGTGTTTGCGGTATTGAATTGCCCGTGATGCTTCACGAGTTGCTTAGGACTCCTTTGAAACAATTAACGCACGTGTTCAATATCTGCTTCACTTACACTAGGCTTGCCCCTTCTAAGAAGATACTTAATGTTGCCTATAAACATTTTAAACAATCGCTTTATTGATTTTGCACCGGGAAGTTTGCTTCCATAACAACGTGACAATTTACGCTGAACATGAATGGGTGATTTGTTTCTTAGTGATGGGAGGCTGGCATGGTGGATGGTCTCCGTTCTTTTAGTAGTTTTTATATTCTCCCTGTTTACAGGATGTTGTTGAAATTATTTGGCTGGGGTGCGGTTCCCGGGCTAAGGGGTTGAGAGTCTCATAAATTTATTTAACATTGTAACTTTGCGCTTTAGGGTTGACCAATAGAAAGGGTTGTCAAAGAATCCGCGGAAGAACAATTGTAGTGATGTGTCCTCCCTTAAAAGGCGTCCACGACAGTTTCCGAAACCTTCAACTGACAACATTAAAAGACCCAGGAGAATCCTCCTGGATTCATATAACCCTCCTTAACGTTATTTCCCTAACATTCACCGGTGGTGAATGTTAACGCAAAATTTTTTCCTTTATTTTTGGTTTATCATTTCATTTTTTCTTTAATTTTAATAGTTTGTTATTTTTTCTATTTTTTTGCTGCACCCACCAGGCAATCCCCCTTTTTTACTGTAACTTCATTATCTAAACTCTCAGGGCAGCCAATCAGAGAGGTATCTCACCCCATGTCACATCCAATCAGCAAGCTGCATATGCCACTTCATTTCTTTCAACTCGAAAGCTACTTCTTTTTCTCTCCGAAACCTCAGGAGTGCGACTGCTGTCTCCGCCCACCTGCCTACTCCCGCCGACCAATCAGGAATCAGCCTTTCCACCTGAATGAATTTCATCTCCCAGGAAGGACAATCCACATCTCAGGTCACTAACACCTTAGATAGGGGATGGAGGATCTATTCAGATCCATATCCCCGTGACGTAAATGCAAACGTTTTCGAAACCTTTTTCTTTCTTTTAGACCCCCTCATGATGTCACGAAGCTACCAGCTAGCCACCACCCCTCTTTCTACCTCCGTTTCAGATAAGTGCAATGTTTTCTTAATTCTTGTTCTTGAATTATTAACGTTTAAACTTGTAACTAATAAACTAAATTATTTAACATCCTTAATAGGGAGATTGATTACTTGTGTTGCATTATCTTTGATTTTAATTAGACTAGATTAACTCACTTCGTGATCGTACTAGAAGTTTAATAGGCGAATCTGGGTATTGTGATAGTTAACTTAATTAAAAATGGTAGTTAATGGGAGCGCCGCATCACTTGAAACCACAAAGCACAGGCTTTCTCTTGAATCGAAACCATTTAGAATAAAAATTATTTCTTTCCTTAAAATGCTCCCCCACCCTCGAGTCTTTCTTGAAGAAGCATTCCCGCCGTATACTGCATAAAAAACCACTAAAACTATCCAGTGAAACAAAAGTTACATTACATAAAATAGCAATTTTGAAAGAAATTCTTGTTATCAGGGCAATACGTTTGGTTCACTATGTATATTAAGACCAGAAGATGTAGTTTACCAATTATCAGCATATTTTCATAAGCATTTTAAGGAAGTGAATGCTGGTTTTACGGTAAGAATAGGACTACAGCAAAGAGGAAACTCATATTTAAGGAATAACAAATTATTAGTGAATTTCACATATTGTAAGAATAAAAGCAAGATTAATGTAAGCTGGCTGAAGTGAAGTATGTTCTATTTGATTCTGAATACCCCCTTAGAACCCTTAATATGCTCTCAGAACAAAATAAGAATTCATAAGTAATAGTAATGCAGTTTAAAGCTTCGTATTTAACCAAAAGAAAAACTTCTTTGTAATTTTTAAGTGAAACTTGCCACAAATGATGTTTCACAAAAGTACTAATGATAAACAGCATCCCATTCAAGCATAAATTTTTTTAGTTTTAAGAGAGCACTTGTTTTAGCTACCAATATACCTGTACCTACAACGATGCATGTACTTTCATTAGAAGCGAACGATGACGCTTAACACGATCGCTGCCTCTACAGCTTGCGATGCCAGCCGTAGAAATTGAACCCCCCCCACACACACACCGACTGAAGGGTAGAATAAATGTTGAGGATCAACTCTTCCCGTGATAGCACGGGATTGGCTGTTGAGACATCATCCCACACCTCCAAGTTTCCACAGAATTGGGTTCTTGTGTTGTATCATGTCCCGCGATGGCGCGGGACTCAACAGAGAACAAATATAAATACATACGTCAGTTTCTAATTCATCGGTTCTCTTATGCTCTCTGCTCGCTGCATTGAATACGTTCACGCTTCACGGTGTAGCAATAACTAATATTCTTCAAGCATTCAACATGAAACTTTTTTGTTACTTGTTTTTTGTAGTAAAAATAGTACTGTCATTTTTAAAAGAGGGGTGTAATGTCAAAAATAAGTTTGAAGTAACGGGGAAATATATAATTTTAATACAGAATGGCCACACCTAAGCCACTGGGTGGAACGCAACACCTTAAAACATTATAAGTACCCCGTACCCTGGAAAAGTCAGTCCACCCCTGTTTTAAAGTCATAAAGTTGGGTGCTAATACAGTTGCTGATCTCATCAGATTATCGAATATTTTAAAGATTTTTGGTTTACGTTTTTCACATATTTTTTTTAAAAAATTGGCTTTACTAATGTTCTTATAAATTTTAATTCATTTAAAAAAATGACATTAAATTTACAATAATTGAAAAAATATATATTTTCCATCATTATATAAGGAATTATCTCAAAACTAAATATTTATTTCAGGACTACTAATGTAGTTTTCTTTGTTTTTGCATGTTTTTATTTATAATTATAATCTTTTACCAGTTTTCTTTCAATTAGTTAGAACTCTTGAGCTTCTTATTTGCTGTAGGCAAGTATGCAACAAGTAAAAATTGCTATTCTCAGTATCATAAATAATTAGTCCTGGAAAATTTTTTTCTGCTTTATTATCTATGTTTAGGAAATCTTGCTAAATATTATAAAGTACTTTTGGAAGAGAAGCCAGTGGCTGAGTGGTAGTGTATCATGATTCCACGCCACAGGTCTGGGGCTCAAACCCCGGGCTGGACAAGATCGACTCAGTCTTGCATCCCTTCAGTGGGTCGATAAATGAAGTACCGAGCTTGCTTGGGAAAACACTGGAGGTTTCGCGTGAGACTGCACCTGAACGGAACATCTGCTCACACATGCACTTCATTGCCCAAAGTCATGAAAACTGAGATGCGCACAATAGGCCTTGGCCCTCTGTGGGCTGTTGCACCACTGAATTTAGTTTAGTTTTATTTTGGAAGAGAAATTCTCAGCTACATATGATAAATGGCAACATTTTTTTAAATTTTCCAAAATACGTCATTTAGGTGTATTAATTATTTCTTTCGATAAAACTATAACTATCTATCGCTTGTAAGAGTCACCTGTATGCTATGAAATACCAAAATCATTCAAGCATGTGTTTAAATATTTCCTTATCTATTATTTCAAGATGAATTTTTTAAATTTTTTTATTACAGAAAACATTTACAATACATTTCTTCTATTTTTTAAGAAATTAATCCTAATTTTGACGTTTTAATCTGATACACTTTGGCTGACCAGTGTCTGCATTTCTTTATTTCAGAATAAATTTATCATTGGGAAATTATCCCCTCAAAATTCGTGATACGAGCGGGATTTAACTCGAAAAAAATTATACAATGATTCAAAGTGGATACTTGCAAGTTTTTATTTTTGTTTTGAAAAAGTTATCATTATTTTCATAGAAACTAAGTTTAAGGTTCAAAATGTCATTAAAACCAACTTTTATAAAGCAACTTCCAGAAAATCGCCTTTCATTATGATCATTTTCCACACATACACATACATTTATACATAACCTATCTCGAACAATTTATAGCTCGAATCGAAATTTATAGCCAGAAAATCTGGTTAAGTCCAGCTTATCTGGGCTCCTGGGCGCCCGCCCCAAGCGCCCAATGCATAAACCGGCACTGATTGGAAGTCATGGAGAGATGTTCAAAATTTTGGAGGGCCGCGATGTCAAGCTGGTACATAAGAGGAGACTACGGCGGTGGAGAATTTAAAAACCACTGCAATAAAGCATTCTTCGTACAATATGATATTGTATCAAATTGAAAGAACGACATTTCAGTATGAGCTGAATATCAGCAACATGATGCATAAGTATCGAATAAGCATGACACTTTAAATTTAGAATGTTATTTAATTTCTTTATAATACATTTCCGATCACGTCTGAAGGAAAAGAATAGATTATTAATTGATACACAGAATCTCAAAATAGGTTGAAGTTTTTTAAGTAGAATCAAAACTAAATGAGATGCCTATATATTAAATAGATATTGGCTTCTTCAAAAGACCACAATATTCACCCAATTTCACCAGATAAAATACGAGTTGTTTTTAAATAAAAGAAATTTATTATGGGCTTTTAAACATAAAATTATAAGTAAATAAAAACAAAAATTTCTAAAAAAAAAATTAAAAGATAGTATAAGTTTTCTGTAAAAAATGCTATAATTAGAATAATTTTCATTAAAAAAAAAATGAAAAGTAAATGGTAAAAATGTAAAATTTTAAATTTTAGAAAATATAACAATTGTGTCTAATGCCAAGAATGACAAAGAAACAAATTTGAATGAAAATTAACCGCCATCGTCCTTAATCAAACAGCAGGTGAAAAGAAATGATTGTCTTGCTTTGAGTGCTTTGTATTAGTGAGGTGAATCATTTACTCGAAGCAGAATTCTGTAGGATTATTGGTCACTTAGAAGCAGGCCAAATACAAGAATAAGCTACGGAATCCACAAGAATATCACAAAGTGTGATTTCTAAGATCCAAGATCGTTTTTGGAGACTGCAAATGTATTCTGAAGAGCGTTAGACCAGCAAAAATGCGTAATGAGAACCGGTATTTAAGCTGATAGCACAAAGAACCGAACGTGTTAACTGTTATTCTTCTACAACGCCACCTTTCCTTCACTACTGGCATTACAGTTTCGAGTTAAGCTACATGAAGCTCCATACTGTTGGTCTACTATGTTCATAAATCTATGGTATGTGTTACGTTAATAGCACGTCATCATACGACTCACTGAGAGTGAATAGAAGATTATGTCATTTGAAGAAGACGTGAATGAAACAAAGGCTTCTTGTCGACAAATCTAATTCAGTCCATCCTGATCACCAGAAAGGAATGTTGTGATAGATTTTCTCTCACATCCATTAGTGATTGGGAGTTAGAATGAAGATCAGCAGTAATCAAAACAAATATAATTTATTAATCCTTTAATAAATCTCAACAACCCAGGTTAGGAAATGCACCTATAAATAAGTATTAAAGCAAAAGCGAGGTAGGTGAGATATTTAATATTTAATTATGAATTGAATCACTTACTTTTTGGAACGTTTGGTATTATACGTTCTAAATAATCATAACTCCGTTTTCAGCTATTCGACTTCTAGTCGATATTAATCTAATTCAAATATATCTTGTTGACCAAATCGTCAATTATCAATCTTAAATATTAAGTAATAAATCGACGAGTCACATTCGACTAGCTTTCTACTAATTACGCTAATCACAAACTTCTGTCATTTAACTCCTAACATCTCTCTCCCTCGAACCTAAAAGTTAATGCTTAAATATAAGCCTTGATTTACATAAACCGCATATTCTTCTTCTGGAGAAAGTTTTCAATAGAACAATATTTAAAGCAGTAGTTTTCCCCAAGAGGATTAGTAGGAAGCTCGTGAATAGACCCGTTACAATGTGAAATCAGAAACAATACCGTTTGATTGATTATTTATTAATGTCCCAATTTAAACTTTAGAACTCGGCATTAGCTGAAGCAAAATATCCCTTCCATTCGGCACTTTTCGGGTCTGAGCAGGAAATTTCTTTCCCCCTCTGGATGGTCCTGCTTGACCATTTTCGCCCCATGTGGTAATTTTTAAATGTTTCACTTTACAAAGAGAAGAGGAAAAGGTTGCCGATATCTTGTCAATGATCTTTCATGAGTAAGGAAAATCCCAATATTTGGCGCATTATTATATGAAAATATCTTTTTTTCTAAATTCATGGTTCCCATTTTTAATTGAACGGCTTGCAAACTTTCACATGCATTTTTTTTTTTTTTTTTTGTTTCCTGTCTTTTTAAAGTAAATTCTGAAATGAAAATAATATTTTCTGGAGTTTGATTAACAGCATTTCAGAAGTACTAAGAAAGTAGAATTTATATGAACGATAGTTAAACAGTAATAATCATACATGAATAAAATGATGATATTTATCACTTTGTAGCAATATCATCTATATAAGCCAGTAACAACCTCCGTACTGAAGTGATCATTTTGGCATAGTGGTTAAGTTACTCGGCTTTAGATCCGAAGGTCACGAGTTCTGTCCTCCGGATAAATGTGCCACTTCATTGGTGACCCTGGCTGAACTCAGATAAAGGCAACCTTCTGAATTGTCGTGGCGCCATCTACCCACAAAAAGAGCAACCAAAAACTCATCAGAGTAACTTGATGCAGCTAACTCGCCAGACTCACTTAGCGTAGTAAAACAAACTCGCCAGACGCACTTGGCGCAGCAAAACAAACTCGTCAGACTCACTTGACGCAGCAAACTCGTAAGACTCACTTGACGCAACTCCTCCAATTACAGCAGCAACTGCTCACGCAACACACTCGCCATAACAACTATATCGTTCGTTCGCCTATCCACCAACTCACTGGTGGGGGAGTGTGTAGCGGTATCATCTATATAAGCCAGTAACAACCTCTGTACTGATGTGATCATTTTGGTTTCGTGGTTATTCGGCTTCATATCCGAAGATCGCGGGTTCTGTCCTGCTGGATAAGCGCGCCACTTCAACTTTTATTTCTTTCAATCGCAATGTTTTCAAGATTTCCATAAAATAATTTACTCTGAAACGAAGTTTTTATTCTATCCATTGCTTTAGTATGAGAAAATTATCATAGAAATTTTGATAAAGGGCTTTGCATAATATAAAATTATTGGTATAGCAAATTGATTTTAAAAAATTTTTAAACTTTTATTCTTAATTTTGTAAAATATTTTCATGTTCCTTAAAAACAGTAAATAATCATTGAGCGTTAAATACTAAGATATCATTAGAGTTGTGTATTACTTAAATTATTTTAAAAAGTCGACAATCATACCATATTGCTAAAATATTTGCTCTGGAAGCACGTTAAAATATCATTTAAATACGTCGAATATTGAATTCATAGCTTCTACAATCAGAGCTTCATGACAACACCTCCTGAGAGTACGATAGTTTGATTATAAACTCGCAATAATTTCGATGTTTGCATTTATATATATATTTTGTAAAATAGGTAAGTATATAGTCATGTAATAGCTTAGTATTTAGCCAATTAAAGATTTGTTAAGATTAAGTATGCATATTCTACCCTCGTTATAATTATTGAAACTTATATGTTCAACTACAATAATGGAAACCATGTTATAAAAGTATTACCCCATATTTTAAAAATTATTCGAGAAAATTTCCAAAGAAAAGAAAAATGTTAAGAAAATGAGTAGAACATTATTAATTAACATTTTACTTTATTCTAAAATAAAGCGAAAGCTATTAGTGATGTACCTCGCAGTTGGCACCCCACTCATCAAAATTCCACACCCCGCCAACATGAGTACTTTGAGCCTCAACAGATTTAACGGCAAGCTTTCAATTGCCCCAGGATTCAACACTTCGGCCATGAGTTCAAAACCACAACTATCTGGGCCCTTTGTTGTTGTTGCCGTGTGTTTCATACTGGGATACATACGACAGACATAGATAAACAGAAACATACAATACAAACACAAAAGAATAGGGACTTTTATTACAAAGATAATCCCAGCATAGAACAGAAGGGAGTGCGCTGCTTTCATTTGAGACTGGAATCCATTTCAGGTGAAAGTCCGACTTCTTTTCCCGAAGATACATCCATACCTTTTTCGGGATTAGAGCCCGAGCCCATTCGATTACAAGCCGATTGTCATAACCACCATACTAGGTGGGGAGGCACCTTGGCCCTTTTGTATTGGATATAAACAATAAAGATTTTTAAAAAATTTCAATAATTTTTTTCAAATTTTAAGAATTTGTGACGGATCTATACGCGTCCTTCAATTAACCTTCTTGGGAAATCTTTGGGCTATGAAAATCAACAACCCTTTTCTGAAGAAGAAACCATGATATGCAGATTAAGTCTATTATATATAGTTCAGGTTTGCTTGCTAGGAGTTAGATAAAGAGAGATATAAGTTGGGGAGATAGATGGGAGAGAGCTAGTAAGTCAGTGCGAGAGAAGAGAGATAAAAAGTTAGAATTATAAAGAGATACATAGTTATATAGTGGAAAATTGTTATTTAATAGAAGTTGCCAAGAGATTGAAACATTACGAAGAAGGAGACAAGAAGACTGTCTACAATTCAGGTATTAGTCATATTTATAGCGCGTTTTGATATTTAAATTAATAAAGAGATTTATGGGACGATTAGTCACATAAATACAGTTTAAATCAAATGTTAAGGTAGAAGATTGATTAATAAAAAGTGGATCAATTTATTAGAAGTTTTCTCCAAAAACACGACTCTCGTCACTTATCCTCTGCTCGCTACTTGGAAACATCGTATTTAATCTAAATAATTAATTTGTTTTTGAGTTAATTAGAGTGCGAATAAATAATTAGAAATTGTACTGTCGAATCGTCCTTCACTTCCTCCCACACCCTTAGCCGGGTCACAGGGTAGACAAATTACAAATTTATTATTATTAGTTTGTTTCCATGAAGCCATATGTTTCCTTTTATCAGAAGTTTTTCCTGGAGATAAACTATATCCGAAGAATACGTACTACTCGTCAATCATAACAGATAAAATTCCATACATGAGCAATCAGTTTGAAAATATCGTATTCATTTTTATAATTGCTAGTATCAATTTTTAACCCAACCTTTCCTAAAAATGGTATTATGTTTAGTTCCATTCAGATCCTTCTACCTCTTTTCACGAAAATAATCTTACTTTCTCATCAAAATTCGTCGACACCTCTAAATCTGCCTCATTAATTTCTTACAAAATGCTATTTTCTAATTCTCCAAATTCTGAATCATTATCGTCAAGTTTTTTTCATCTAAATCTTTCTGTAAATTTTTAATCTTTACTTGCACGAGAAATTTCTGGATATTCTAAAAATCAAAGAAAAAAAATCCACTTAATATGGACAGCGTAAAATTATTGAAGGGGATATTTATTTTAAAATTGTAACCAGTAGCTCTTAAAAGTCCCTAATCTTAAGAAAAGCGCACGCAACTTATTAACGTTCGAGAAAAGTATCCTCACCCAACTGCGACCAATTGTAGCAAAGTCGTAAGAGGGTCGGAAAAATTCTTTGGGGAAAAGGGGGGATGGACTGTCTCTGAATAGTTTGATCCTTCAGTTGTACCGAGCTATTCTGAGCCGAAGTATACAAGAAAAGACTTTTTGGTACAGCATATGTAACGCCAAATTTTAAAGTTGTTAAAGCGACACAAGGTATATTGGCGATGAGCCATAATTTTGAGTTACAAATGAGAAACAACTCATTTACAAGCCAACTCCAAGCCTCCAAACTACGCTAACGTGAGAATTTTGAGTCTCAGCAGATTTAAAGTGCCTCAGTCCCTTTATATAGTGTCTCTTTAGTGCCATCAGGACTCAAACGCACAATTCGACAGAAGCAAAACTGATCACGTTTTCTCGATAATGAACACTCAACCACCGCGGTCACGAAACAATATTGCACTAGTACAAAAAGGTGTCAAATTTGGAGAGAGTAAAATGTAGGTCTGGACTGTTAACTGGGATAGTCTGGGGTGTCACTGACTTCCACATTATTTTGAATGGATCTCTGACGGCTTCGCCGTATAAAAATAAGACTCTTGCTCCTTCTATAGTCTTTTCCACGAGTGGAGCTTATTTTTAATGAAGGATAATTGTAGGGCAAATAATGCTGGCCTGAAGAACGATTTTCTTCAAGATTAAGGAATCATACGAATGGATTGGCAGCATGTTCTCCCTACATTTACCAGGACATACTGATACAAAATATCCCCAGTCTGTACTTGATAAACTGTGTGATTGACAACTTGTAAAACATGTGTTCAACGTTGCCAGTACCAGTCTATCAAACGAAAACATACTTCCTATTAAAATGGATTATCGCTTAAAAAATTACACATTTGGGGGGGTATTTTTCATCTAAAACATAAGTTGTGTATATTATTTTTCAATTCCTACCCCTATTAGGTATACTCTCTATAATATCTCTATCTTGTTCAAATTTTCAATCGTAATAAAATACATTTTAAAGCACTCAATTGAGCTGAAATTTTCTATACACTATTGTTTTGGGCAATAATACGATAATGTAATTATAATTAATTAACTGAAGTTAATTATTTAAAGAATTACAGATACAGTAACGTTCGCTTCATTTTTAGCGACTTGGGTCAAAACTTTAAAAGATTTTTTTTCCTCACGTCTCAAAGCATTCAGTTGAACTGAAATTTTATATACACGATTGTTTGGGATGGAAATATGACACTTTAAAGATAATTAATAAAAATTAATTGCCACTTAATGTTGTGATTCTGTCATATGTAGATACATATTTATATTAATTATAACTATTTAACAAAAGTAACTAAAATAAATTTTTTTTATTGATCAAGGCAGGAATTGACTTAAAAATTATTTTTTATATTACTTGTTTTGTATAAAAAACATAATAAAAGGTATTTTTTAACATTCGTAGGAGATTTCATTTCTTATAACACATTACTTCTGTGGACACCACAGATCTTTGGTTGAACCTTATATATCGAAAACATTATTCTTTATTTTTTAACTAGTGTGAAATAATAAACTCAATTTTTCTTGTGTTCATAATACATAGTCTAATAAATCAATCATAGTTTCCATTTGTTTCAAAGTTACTTTAAAATTATCAAGTTATATATTTTAACGTCAGTTTCGTGTATTGTTAATGTCCTTTATGTAGCGAAGATTTAGTTTAGCGATTGTCAAACTGGCCATTAAATTTGACATCTTAAATAGTTGTATTTCTTTTCAGTTCATTTAAATTATTTTGGCTTTATTTTCTAGAGTACAGAAACATATGAAGTAAGTATTTTGTTAAGTATTTAATTTTTTTTGTATTGCTTTCTTCCGTGATGCAAGACGCTTAGATATTTTTAAAAGTGTTTGAAAACTCTGCTTTTATTATTTTAAAATCTTAAGAAGCGTTATTTAAATGAATATAAATACCGTCGACTCTCGATAGTTCAAACCTTCAATAATACGAACCTCTCGCTAATTCGAAGTATATGCTCAGTCCCTAGAAAATCTCTTGGTATTTCGAACTGAGCCAATACGTTTTGGTATTCTCAATAATTCGAAATAAAATCTGTGACTGGCCAGACTACAACACGCAATAATTCGAAGTTATCTTATAGAACTCTTGACATTTCGAACACTTACTATCATGTACATTCCTGTAGCAAACAGGTTGGAGCTTACAAATTTTGTGTCGTATTGTATATAACACCGGTATTGCATATATATGTATTGGCTATAACGTAGCCCCTTTAATGGTCATCTGTCTGCTACCTCGTCTTAGTGTTTTCCGGTTTACCAGGCGAAAATACACTTGTATTGCTTTTCTTCTTCAAGTGGACTATATACCACCCGCACCTGTTGTTAGCCATCCATATCTTTCCTTTAACACGTGGCCTTGCTACACATGTGTTCAGAAAGAATGGTACACAATTGTGAAAAAAAGATGCGTAAGATTGTGTATGAATGTATTGTATGTATTCTTTTAATACAGGACATTTATCTTCTGTATAATACTTATATTGTTTGATATGCAATTTTTAAGAATTATTTTAAAATAATTTTATGCATGTGTATAATTTTGTTTTATTACATAGTTTCAAATTTAAATGTGTTAGGAAAAAAAATTCTCTTCGAGATTTTGGGAGTTTTTCTACCCTCTTGATAATTCGAAGTTTTTCATTGGCCCCTCCAACTTCGAATTATCGAGAATCGACTGTATCTTTAAATGTCTCAATATTAGTATTTCTTAAAATATGAGAATTATCAATATGTATCCAAAAACGAATTAAATATCATAGATAAACATATGAATTCTTATTATTGTAATGAAAATGTGGTAAATTGTTATCTATTTTAACACACGCAAAGTCTCAGATTGTTTAACTAAGATCTCTACATACTCAATTTAATTAGTTGTTTGTATTTCTAATTGATACGCGCGTATAAATTCTTACAGAAATTGTGTTCTAAGGGAAACTATTTTTTAAGTTTTCTGGGAAAACGTCATGTGGTCGTGGTAACCTAGTGATTAAGGTTGCATACCCGTGGAAGGTATTGTTTTTGACCAGTCATGGGGGCGAATCCTGGTGACACTTCAGACATTCCGCGTAAAGGAGCTGATACAGGTTAAATCTTTCGAGGCTCGAAATCGTCATATTGATGTGGACTTCAGAGTGAGGTATCATTCTCGTCAGTTATCCGGGATTCAAATTTGTGTCACTTCAAAGTGTAATGTTAACAATCAATCTAGTTCGATACAGGCTGGATAGGAAAATCATAAGCACGCATGTCATATAATTATGTAGCATGTAAAAGATCTCTTGAATATTCATTTGGCAAAATTAAATCACGGCCCTATCTAGCTTGAATTAAAATGAATTCAAGCGTCTATTTGGTAGCGAGAGCCGCCACTAGATGGTGCCACCACTGAAATGGCTCTCATAATTGGGGGACTTACCGTGTCTACAAAGGTTTGAGTGCCAAAATGCAGCCCCTTTGAAAAAAAGCAATCTTGTAAGCTTCACTAATTGTTTGTGTTTTAAAACGGTGAGAAAAACTTCAGCAAAAAGGTTTAGTTAAAGAAAAAACTGAAAAATCAGTCTACATTCTGGTTTTATTAGGACAAAAGCTCTTGAAATAAATGTTTTTAGCCATTCTTTTCCTCAAGATTCATGCGATTTACTGAATCTGGTTATTCTTTTATATGTCTCATACCTTATACAAGAAGGGGGGAAATGAGTATATAACAAAAAAGAATAGCTTTCAAACATTGCACAGTTGAGGATTTTTATTTTAAATAAGGTAAACAACTGTTTAGGAAAAATGGCACTTCTGGAATTTTTAGTAAGGACAAGATCTCAGTTTTATCTGGATATTGTGGATTAAAGTTTTAGAAACTTTTAAAGACAATTCAAAAGTTTTTTTCATAACAACGCATGTTATGAAAGATAATTATACTTGATTTTAAAACTTCTGTTTGGAAAATATATTAAGCGCTGTACAGCGTAAACAATTTAAACCCCTCTCTGAAAGTTTTGATTCTTATTTTAGAAATAAATCCCTTAAAAACAAACGAGTTTGCTTAGTTTAACAATCTTCAAAAAGACTTAACACCTTTCTTAAAAAATAATATTAGTTTTAAATAACACTTCTCGAAATAGCATTTGTTTGAACCAATATTCGTATTTTTCACTTCTGCTCTTATTGTATAATTGTAGTTTCATTCAACAATTTATTTTAGTACCTTGCTTCATCCATGTTTTTTTTTTCAAGATCCAAAGTATATTTTAGTATATTAAAAATACCAGATATATATATGTCTACACGTTAAAATAATGCAACAATATATTGGAAAAAATCAGGATAAATTATTAAAATAAGCTATAAAAATAAAAGTATATTTTAATTACTCAGTAAATATTCACACTCTTTTATTAAAAAAAGTAATTAATTGGCATTGATTGTTTTCAAATATTCTGGATGCGTAACTTAAGAACATTTTTGCTAATTTGCATAAACGAAATTGACAATAATTTTCGATTATTTTTTAAAATTATTAACATATTAAGAAACTACATTTTTCAGAGAACTCGTGATGATGTCTCACTTTTTACTCTTTTTATATATATGTTTGCTTCTACACTTCCATAAAATTATTTATAATAATCTTCGTTGCAATTATTCCTGAAGGTATACTACTACTAAATTTGTGACTACCCTAAAATTGTGAATTTTGCCCAAAATTAACAAATTTTATTTATAATTTTATTTTATAGGCCATCTTATTAGCTTTATAAAAATACCAAGTTTATTATTTTACGTTTACTAGAACAAAAACTACAAGTGTTTTAGTAAAAGCAGATGCCATTACTTTAAGCAAGATATACTTTAAAACGCGTTTTACTCGAAATGTGTTTTTTTAAATGCTCAAACGGGACAGTGATTGCTCAAAAGGTTTTAAAAATAATTAACTAAAATTTTTTGTGTTTGTTCTGTATAATAGTAGAAGTGTTTCAACTTTCAGATTTATCAATCACTGTTTTATTACAAAATTTACAGTCCTTTATGTTAATATAATCACTTTTTTTAAGCAATTTCATAAAATAACTAAGCTAAAGTGCTCTAGTTTTTGTAAAAATTAAAATATCTCTTATCCTGACTGTCATTTTAAAAATGAACAACATAGCAACGCATCAGAATTGGAAAATTTAAAATGCCTCATAAACTTTTGGTACAGAATGGGCCGCGTTTATGTTATTTTTTTATAAATTTTTCCCTATTTTTTCAATAATAATTGCTTTTTCTCTTCTAAATTTTAGCATATTTTTCTTAAAATGTACTAAACAAATCTAAAAATAACAACAAAAAAATCCCCATATCTCCATTTTTTAAAAAAAAGTTGTCGCAAGTAATCGGATACTTTTAATGTTAGAATGGGGAGGGGGCATGTCGGGTGTTCGAAAGAAAATCGAATTAGATTCTATAATTCAATTGCGGGTGCATCTACCAGATGCTGAGTAACTTTGGTCAAATAAGATTAGACGTCTTTCAAGAAAATTATACGTTTATTCTACTAGATGGCACATTAAAATACATAAAGATTAAACGTTCGGCTACCTCCGAGAGCACAACCAATTCAGAATAAATTCATCAGCTCGCAGACTGATGTCACAAACAACGCCGCTAGCAGCAGTTTTATTTCACTTCACTTTACAACATCGGGTGTTCTTATAATTTTGACTACGATTCAAAATTTATGAGACTTGTCTCCAATAGTTCTAGTGTTGTTTATAAATGTGACGTTAATAAAAATAATAAAAAATCAATCAATCAACCAATCAACTCACAAATTTTAATTATTTGTTTTCCAAACAAAAAAAAAAGGAGAAATAAAATGGCTGAAATGTTGGTATAATGGACTCTGTTGCTCTACATCCGTTTCATCCAAACAATCCATAGTTAAAGTGCTTAGAACTAAAGAAATAAGTATGATCTGAATACATTTTGGTTAAGATGAGATTTCTTAAGACTATTTAATAATGGACTATATTTCTGACGATCACATGATAAATACAATCACGTGTTCTCCATTAAATTCAAATCAAACTGACATTAGACTTGTACTACTTATAAAATTTAGATACACTTTCAAATAAGTAAATTGTGGGTATACAGGTGTTAAGGTATCCGACTAGGTTCGGAATAGTGATTTTGAAAATGCGTATAAATTAATATTTCTTTATATTTAGTGTCATTTGAATTAGTAAAAGCATAAGCAACTGTTTTAAAAATATTATTGCAAGAAAAAAAATTTTTAATGCAATTTTTTGGCAAAAAAAGGAGGAATAATAACATATTTTCAAAACGTTCTCCTTTTGTGAAAAATATTTCTTTAATAATAATATTTTCCTATAGATATCTAAAGTTTCTCTACAGAGCCTGATCTAGAATTTTTCAAATATATAATTTAGAAGTAAGTGAATTTATCCATATGTCAATGCTTCAGTGTAAAGAAATTTCAACAAAATGTCATCGGTAATGACTTCAAAATTGACAGTTACTTTAAAAATAATGTGAATTTTTCAAAAATCGTAGTTTCAAAAATCGTAGTAAAATCTGTAGAGGTTTTAGCCATACAAACGAAAAATATTATTAGTATAAAAGCATTTTAAATAAAAGGAGAATGTTCTGAAAATATGTCATTCTTCCTTCATTTTTAACCAAAGAATTGCATTTATATAATTTTTTTATTGTAGTAATATTATTAAAACGATTATATATGCACATATTTCAATTCAATTGACTCCACATATAAAAAAAAATATTATCTTATACTCTTTTTCAAAATAACGCTTCCGAACGTAGTCAAATAAATTAAAACGTTAGAATTCAATAAAAAGTTTTTTAAATTAAAAAAATTTTTTATATTTCACGTGTATTTTTAAATCAAATGCAATTTGTTTATCTGTATACGTTATCAATGTTGAAAAATGTGTACGTTCTAAAAGAAAGTTTCGGCAAAAATCAATAGTTGGCAACAGCTAAGCGAATGAACTGATTGGTTAGCAACACTTGATTGTCGTTATCACGTGACTATGACGTAACATGAATTTAGTTCACCACACTGAGAGCTGGATTTCTTTTATTAATTGAACGAATTACCTAAAGTTGTAAGAAATAATATGTTACATAAGTGTCCAATTTTTGGAGGAATGGACCTAGAAATTATTATATATATATATATTAAACTTAAGCAAATAAGTTTTTATTTTTATTTTCTTTGCTCTTTTTTAAATGATCCATTCGTAACTACTAATTTTTATTTACTTTTTTGAAACTATTAATTTTTTCTAAAGAATAAACTTAGACAGTAATTTCAAGCTAATTAGGAATAATTATATGTAGAAATAAGCAAAACAGAAAGTTATAAATTCAGAAGAAGAAAATAATTTTACTTTACTTTGGGATATTTACTTAAATTGTCAATTACTTCAGCAAATATTTATAAAGGACGACAATATTGAGTTACTAAGGGGATACTTGCATTGGAATCTTATTTAATTTCCTAAAAAAAGCCATTCGTTCTTAAGAACAGTTTCAATTTTAAAAAGAAGTAAGTAATAGCGATTTTGATCATCAGGCGAATAGACTATTTCCTCCTTTCAATTTCTTAACGCATAAAAATTCATGGGTAGCGGATTTATATATTTAAACAAAGAACAATTTATTTTAGAAGAAAAAAATGAATGAAGTATTTCCTTTTTTTATTTAAAGTAAATAAATAACATTATAAGATTTAGTTTTTAAGAAATCCGTTAATGAGCTACAAACGAATTCTAAAATTAATGCCTTTAACGAGGACATGTATTCCTATACTTAATTTTTTACAGGGCTTTTTTGTGTGGCTGCGGTAGCCAAGTGGTCAAGGTATCGGATCGTGGCTGGCATGTCATGAGTTCGAGCCCAGTACCACTGAAGACCCTCCGTGTAGGGGAGCGATGCACGTTAAATCTGTCGAGAGTTCTAACGTTCTCCCGTTGGTGTGTGTGGTAGTTAGGATAGGGGTGCCAGCTCAGGTGCTGCACGTTCATCTCTTCAAACTAGTCTCAGGGAGTTGGAGGTTTCCATTGCTTGTATCTGCGATGGTTGATTATTTCATTGAAAGCAAAAACAATAGTAACAAAAGTTCCATGACAATTCAGATGCTTACATAGATTATTAAAATAAGTTTTTTTTTGGTGGAGGAGGGGCTTTAAGCATCAGTTGTAAATCCCTTTAATGTGGCGTCATCATATATTTTACAAAAAAATTAATTTTCTTTTATGTTTGTAAAATATTTTTTTAAATACAAACACATTTGCTAGTACGTGTGCAATTTTGTATGGATCAAGACTTTACATTTCCATTTTTGTGCATTTTCTCTGTCATGTGCTTAATGTTGGAAGCCAATGTAAATCGAAAGATAATTTGAAACTCTGTCCCTGAATACTTGATACAAATATCGATCCAAACTAAGTACGAGATTCTTCCTAAGTGTGTTAAATCCCATCACTCTCATGAGATCCAAAAAGCGTATTCGGGTGAGATAAATATCTTCTCTGAACACAAGTTGTTCTTTATCTCCACAGTCTTGCCTTTCTAAATTTTACGCAGTAGTAAATTAAGGATGAAAAATTAGTAGCTTTACAACTTGTCCTCGGGAGTCAGGGATTATCACATAAAATAAATTATCTGCATTAAGCTACAAAGTTTACTCTGATGTCAAGTCACTAACTTAGATTCCCTCTTTAAGATTTTAAATTAAGCGTCTAACTTTCATAAATGGAAGAATGTGTGTGTGTGATTCAAGCAAATTAAATTAGAGTTATTTAAAGTGCAATCTAAGAAGACATCAGAGTTTTTTCAAAGGAAAAATACTTCGTGTGTGTGTGTAAAGAGCCTTTTCGCAAAATGTATTACGTTTTTGCTTTTAAGATTGTGTCTGTTAGTGTTTTTAAAAGTGCATAAGAATTATTTTTATAGCGTTTCAGTTTCCTTAAAAACTGTTAAAATTTATTCATCAAAAAAGTTCAAATAATTATATTTGATTAGAATAATAGAAGCGTAAGCGGTCGTTCTTTTCGAAAAATATTAAGATAATGTTTTAAAAATAATTTAGTTTTAGAATATTTTCTTGATTTTTTAACGCATAATTTTATTTATTTACTTATTTGTTTCTGAGGATAGATTTCACATATATACTAAAAAAAAGCGCATTATATGATATGGATATACAAATCTATATATATAAAAGGAAAAGTGATTCACACACATATTCAACCCGATATCTCTGGAACTAAAAGATTTACAGACTTGAAATTTAGTGCGGGTGTTCCTTTCATAGAGTAGATATTCGCTAAGAAAAGGTTTTGCGAAAATCGAACCCCCAAAAGGGGTTGAGAGGGGATAAGTGCCGTTATAGATAAATATTCAGGTTTTTTTTAACTATTAGACCTGGAAATTTGAAATTTGGTACGTACATTCTTTTCATGAAGTAGAGAAACACTACGTAAAAGGTTTTTATATGAAAATTTACCCCCAAAGAGGTTACAAGGGCTTAAAGTTACAATAAAGACAATTATTCCCGTTTTCGAACTCAGACCTACAGACTTAAAATTTAGTAGGCATGTTCCTTTCATGGAGTAGAGTTACGCTACAAAAGAGATTTGATAAATATGATTTTTTGTTGAGCAAAGATATGTTAAAAGCTTCTCTCTTTTTTTTCTTGAAAATTAACAATTCACTTAAAATTAACTCATTAAAAACTTATTTATCCTTCGATCTCTATTATTTTAATTTTCAATCCCCCCCCCCGTGTAAGGAACGGGTGTACTAGCTAATAATATATAAAAAAGAATTCTGAGGCAGAATCTATTTCAATCTTTTTGAGAATGAAAAATTAGCTTTCATACTGTAACGTCGTGGAATTAGATTGAAGGTGTACGCTAAGCTAATTATTAAAGAATGCCTTATTACTGTGATCTAATCAAATGTTTATTTGACGACAACATTCAAAAGATCATTGGATAGAGAAAAAATATTAGTTACAAGTGTTCATTTGATACAGCCAGCTAGTTCTATTTCATATTGATGTCTCCATAGGGGTCCGCTCCTTGGTTCTTTTTTCAGTCACCCGTTGGGTACCACCTCAGGAGTCTCTCGTCGGTATGGATCCGGAGGCTCGCGCCTTGTGCTTGCTTCCTATATCCGTCCCTAACGTCTCGCAGGTCAATCGTCGGAGTCGATCGGGGTCCTCCCTTTCTTCCTTCGTCCACATGCTTCTCTTTTTAGAATCTCTCGTTGGAGTCTGTCCGGAGTCTTTTTCCTCCGTCCGCAGGGTTCAGTTACGGGAATCTCTTGTGGGAGTCTATCCGGAGTCTTTTTTTCTTTTTTTCGAAGTTCACTCTTTTAAACTCTAGGGGCGGGTTCACTCCAGGCCCCTCATCAATCCCCATTGGCCGGCCTCAGGGTTTTGCACCCGGAACCAACGGTCTTGCACGTCATCCATTCGTGCAGAGATAACAAAAGTCCGGTCCCTCTCAAAGATTCCCAGTGACAAGGGCCCGGCTGACATCTGGCACTCCAAACACCTCGCCGCCGCCTGCAGAGGCGCCAGCATTCAAGACGTACAATCACTGCCCATGAATGGAAAATAATGCAGCGATGCCCGGCCCATAGTGTCCGCCAGTCACACCGTCACCGACGGTCCAGCTGTCTGATACAACACAATACCACCAAAGCCACGTGTTCCCCGGCTGTGGATACCTTTATGAATAGAGGCGCTTTCTCCATTGTGACGATGTCACAATACAAAGCCCGAGACATAAGACCTGTTTTCAACTGGACGCGACATTGTAGATACAACCATATTTGTAATAATCTAAAATGATTCCAATATACACATCGAGAAGCCAGGTACTCCTACAACACGGTATGTTTGTGGTAGGCGAGTGATCACATGGTCACGGATTCGTAGCCAGCAAGTCTTCAGTTTGAGTATTGATGCCACTACAGAGGCTTTTGCTTGTTAAATCTGGTGGCAGCAGTATCCTAAGGGTTATAGTCAAAAACTCGTGGCTGGTCTATCATGAGTGCCACTGAAAATCCATCGCGTAGAGGGCCTGGTACACGTTAAATCTGTCTAGGCTCATTTATATGATGTGGTTGTTTGGAGAGGGGTGCTATAGCTTAGGTATTGTCCTAATCAGTTGACCGAGGTTCAAAATTACGAGGTCCGTCGCTAATAAACATAATGTTGCTTCATAGGGCGATGGTAATAAAAGCTTACTCACACGTTAAATCTGTCGTGAACTAAGTCTTCACGTTGGCATAGTATGGAAGTTCGGAAAGGGGATGCCAGCTAGTGTGTCGTACTCGTTACTTAACGGAGGCTTAAAATTGCGAGGTGCGTCGGTAATAGCCTTCGTCTTGTTTTAAAACGGAAATGAGCAACATTTTAGCTGTGGCATGCAAATCCTATCTACCAATACGACTCAGCGTGCCAAACAGTAGGGCATTTTTGAAACAATTCGATTCCCGCGATACCGCATGCAGAGTTAGAGAATACAGGTTAAAATAATTTAGATTTACAGTTTTATTTTATATTAATTTTTCAACTTTTAAAGATATTTCTTGACACAGCATAAAATATAACTATTTCTTCAGCAAAAATAAAAAAAAATGTACATATATAATATGTATTTTTAAACATATTTATTAAAATAAGAAATAGACAACGCAAAACAGAAATATTTCCCTTCATTAAAGTTAAATAAAAAAGATAAATAAAAGTTTTAATGCGAACCCAGTGGTTGCACCGCTCTACTTTCATATCGCAAAATTGGGGGTATAATGTGCGAATTTCAATTTGACACGATTCTGTTCGTTCAATTTCTTTGTGAACTCGAAATATTTTTCATATGAGGAAAGATTTTTTGCTTAGATAGCAAAGTGAAAAGCATAATACGCGTAATTAAACAAATTAAATCTCTCGAGCAATGGCATTCAATAATTTACAAAGCAGATGTCAATTTATTTTTAAGAGTTTTTCGCAATTCCATAAATGTCCGTAATTCTGAACATGTTTGTCAAATAAGGTCCATTGCAAATTTATCATCTTCCATCCACTCAAAATTTGACTAATTTGTAGAGTAGTGCAGAGTGCCACTGAGTACCGTATGTACCGTGCTACATGTGGCACGCATGCCATAGGTAACCGACCCCTTCTTTAGAGTGTTGCGTTATTTAAGAAATCAAATCAAATGACGCAATGCAGTACTAAAACTTCAAATAGCTCCTTTTTAATGCATTAAACTATTTGCAATTCTCATTTTAAGATGTTTATCGAAAGTAAAGATCAGTTTGAGGCGAACTGAGGAAAAATAATTTTGTTAACAAAAATGATGAAAAATTCCAGTCAACATACACTTGCCTCCGAAAGTCTGCGTACAGGCGATCATCTTTCATATTCATGTAAAATTCACTAATTAAATGAAGTCTTTCTGAATCAACACTATTTATTATTGATTCCTCTAACGTCGTTAGTTCAAATAGTCTAAGCAACAATCACCTGAATATTACATAAAATAATATAAATATTTATAACTTCAGAATGACACAATTCGTGTGCGTCAAAAGTCTGCGTAGTACACTTGAAAAAACCTTTACAATTATGGATTGAAACTAAAAGTTAATACTTTTTAAGCTATTCCGTTCTTTCTATAACTCTCTCATAATATTTGGCAGGTATTTAACTAGCTTAGTTGTCACATCTGTGGATATTTTGATCCGTTCTTTTACTATGGCAGATTTGAGCATTTTCTTGGATATTATTACGTTTTACCTGATTATTCCCTCGAGTAAATCCCATTAATGCTGTATTGTGTTAGGTCTGGGGACTAGGATGGCCTTCGGGATTAGTCTGGGCCATGTCAGAACAGCCACGGCTTCACAATGGGAGTCATTTGCTCGGTACCTTTGCGCCGCTGAAATTAAAAATCATCACTCACCGCAAATTTCTTGGCACTTTCCCTGATATTTTACTTCAATAATTTAAAATAATCAATTTTTTACATTGTTGATTCAATAAATTCCAGATTACTAGCCGAAAGGCTTCCAATGCACCCCTAAACATTATGCCTCCTTCGCCATGTTTGAGAGTCGAAAAAGGATTCTCTCTCTTTAGATCTGCCCAGGTATTTATGCAGGCATATTTTTGTTGTTTTTGATGCCAAATTACAAACAAATATTTCAATTGAATATATTACATTTTTCAAATAATTTTGTGTCCTATTTAGATGTTTTTTGGCAAAGGTCTCTCTTAGCTCTTTTCACTCGAGAAATGAATGGTTTCTTGAGTGCAACTCAACCCTGATAGTCATCTTTTTCAGTTCACTTCGAATTGTGGTTAAAGTCACATTTTTTTTTGAAAGATCTCGGCTACACTTTTAGCTATTTGTGAAGTTTATAGTCTTGGATTTATTTTTATAGAGCGTATTTCAAAGCAAAATTCTTGAGATGACACTGCAGACGGGCGGCCGGATCTTGGCGTGGACGCTAAAATTTTAGTTGATTTTTAGTTTATGAACGCTTTTTGAATCAATGAATGTCTCCTTTAAACAGTTTCCGCAATTTCTTTAAAAATTTCCCCCTTTTCTGAAGGTTTCTGATAATTTTTCTTTCAATGATATATAGATCTCTATTCTGTTGCCTGTCATGGAACCACAAAAGTTTTCAAATCTCAAATCCTAAATAAATCGTAAAATAAGCTTATAATTACTTAAAAACATAATTTAGTGCAATTATTTTACAATGGAAGGTCTTTAAAAGCTCTATTTTGTAAGTGTACGCAGACTTTTGGCGCGGATGGTATTTGATAGTAGTTCTTGTTATTTTTATGGCTAAGGTGAAATTTGTTGCTGCTGTTTGAATAAGGAAATTTTGAAGAATCCCTGGCAGCTATCTTAATTTTCTAAAGCGAGATTTCAATAGTAATTATAGAATAAACACGTAAGATGATTGCCTGTATGCAGACTTTCGGAGGCAAGTGTATACGCAACTAAGTAAGGAATTTGCAGTTAGAAGTTAGAACTAAGGTTATAAATCTATCACTATCCAAGTTTAATTCGAGTCATTTATAATAGTACAAAGCAATTAAGTTAGTGTGTGGATTTAGCTGAATTGCACAAAAACTTTTTTATTGATAACTAATGTAAAAGAAAACATTCTTATTCCAAAATGCTGCAGAAAGAAGAACTTCATGTATGTAAATAAAAGTTCAAAACAACGAAAACCGAAAAAGTGGGATACGTGCAGAAGCCATGAATTCCTTCCCGAAAACTTTTTCCTCTTTCTCAGATGTAACTTGCAAATATTCATGCTTTGTTTTGAGAAAAAGTTATCTGAAACTGTAGCAACAATTTTATTGAACTCTATGCCACGGGAAAATAATCAGAAAGCTTGATTCTTGGCAAACATAATGAACTCTAGAGAACTATGCTGTGGGGTTTCAGCCCAAAATTACTGTGGGAAAAAATTCAGAAACAAACTTTTTACTTCCTTTTCTTGGAACTATTAGCAAACAAAAAATTAAAAAAATATTATATTATAATTGCCTACTGTATTCCCGAGATAAATTGCATTTGAAATAAAAATGAATATTTTTGAAAACTATGTTGTTTTTATTCCAGCAGAAGATATTACAAACTCAATTTTTACTGAATACATTATAAGTTTTAAAAGAAAACGCTACACTCACGATGAGCTTGATCAAAGGTTTGGGGGATCAGGTTTATGGTAAAGAATCGAATTAAAAAACTAAGAGAGAGAGCGTCAAGGATATGAATTTGCAAAAACCTTTTTACACTGGTGTCCAAAAGCTAAGCATAAATCGTAAAATGCGAAAAACATGGAATAAACATTCGTAAAATTATTCCGGATATTAATTGGGTGAAGAAAAAACATTGGGTTTATGCAAAACTTTTCAGTCGACTACGTCCTGCGCGAAACACCGGCGCATGTCGGAACGCGGAGAAACCGATTCACTCAGCATAGGCAGTTCAGACAAGTTTCGTGCAACTGCTGTGCGAAGGAACGTTGTTAACCATCAAACAAGGTGAATGATGGCACAAAGACGCCAATTGGACATGTTTACGAAAGGAAGAATCGTTGGAATGTTGGAATCCTCACGATCACAAAACGAAGTGTCTCGAATTCTGAATGTGGACCAGTTTGTGATCTCAAGACTGTAACAGATGTTTCAAAGAACGGGATATGTTACCCGACAACCAGTATCAGGTCGACCAAGAGTCACAACCCCTCGTCAAGACCGATATCTGGTAATAAGTGCGCGATGTCAAAGCAGCAGTATTGCCAGAGCACTGGGTTCGGCACTCACAGTCGCCGCAGGAATACGAATTTCGAGACAAACTGTTTACAGAAGACTCAATCATGCTGGCATGTATGCCAGAAGACCAGGAGTTTGCCTTCCATTCACGTCTGCGCATAAACACGCTCGTTTGAAATGGAGTTTGAAATATCAACATTGGAAGTGTGGGAGAGTGAGGCAATGTGATGTTCAGTGACGAGTCCCGGTTTAGTCTGAGTAGTGATTCTCGGCGGATAACGATATGGAGAGAACGTGGAGCACGTTTTGAACCAAGAAACATAACGGAAAGACATCATTTTCCTTCAAGGGGAGTAATGGTATGGGCAAGCATCATGATGGACAGCCGCACAGACCTCCATTACCTTGACACGGGGTCTGTGACTGCTCAAAGATACAGAGACGAAGTTCTTGAGCCTTATGTTTGCTTGTTTCGAGGTGCTGTCGGTCCTGACTTCATATTCATGGATGATAATACGTCCTGTCACCGGGCAGTGCTGATTGATGACTTCCTTGAAACGGAAAACATCCAGCCAATGTCGTGGCCTGCGAACTTAAGTCTGCGATTTAAATTCTATCGAGCATGTATGGGATATACTCGGTAGACAAATTGCAGCCCTTTCGCACCCACCAAGCTCCGTTACTGAACTGAAGAGAGCTCTCCAAGAAGCTTGAAACCGTTTGAGCCCACAACTCATTCATCATCTCATAGCAAGTATGGTTAATGGCTGTGCAGCGTGCCTGGCTGTCAGAGAGGTGACCACACGCCTTATTAAACTGCAGCATGAGTATTTTATTTAATGTTTTCTTTCATTTTTTTCTTTAAAGTGTGAACCCTTGCTATGCTCAGTTTTCTTTCAAACTGCTACTTTGGATAATAAAATTAATTATTATCATTCTTTTGATTTGCTTCCTTATTTTATAACCATTTTACACTCGCATATCACATTTCCCTCCATTCTGATTTACAGTTCCTTCTTTATTCACATAATTATCAATTATACTTAACTTTTGGACACCAGTGTATATACTTTACTCCAATAATTCCTTAAATTTGAATTTAACAATGTTTCTATGTCTTTTTATAAAGTAACTTTATAATTTTGCTTGAACAAACTTTTTAATCAACTACTATATGTTGTAAACACTAATTACTTATTACTAACCTTATTTGTAAGTTGCAATACAGCAATACTCCTTGGAAAACCAGAATTTTTCTTAAGATATTCAATGATGTTAGAATTTAAGAAGCCTTTACATGGGAATTACTGATCTGAGTGTGCTTACAAAATTTTGAGACATGGAATTAGATTTCTAGCCTTTAAATCTCTGAGATTTTAATTATTTGTGTTTTTAAATTATACGTAATGTAATGGATTGAAAGTGGATTACTACAATATAAGAAAGGAGCTATGCACCGCTATTTTTACTTTTAAAAGTATCCTTTAAGAAATAATAAATAACAGGAATGGTCGAAATGTTTGAAAATATTCTTATAGATGCATCACATCAGCTCTAAAAGTTGAAGATAGGTCAAGTTTGAAACCCAAGTTCGGAAATTTAAGGTGAAAGAAATAACGGTATAATTATGAATCAAGTTTTAAATTTTTCATTAGATAAAAATCCACCAACTGAACCTCTATACGAAGTAGTTGAGTATAACATAAAGTTTAATGTTGCAGTGGAATAGTAATTTTACTAAACAGTGGGTAAGTATTTGAACCGTTTCGAGCAGAAATGTAATTTTTCAGTTACTTTTGAAAAATAGCCGAAACTTGATTTAAAAGTCTTTTCGTGGTTTTTCAATGAAATATGAAATCTGTCAAAAATCAAAAATTATACTTAACTTATTATTCATTTGCAACAACAAAAAAAGGGTATAAGGTTCATTGTAAGTTGCATTGCTAGCATTTGTGTATTAATGGATTTCCAAAAAAATAATGCAATAAATCAATATTTTTGTAGAACTTTTTAATTGTCTAATTATAGAGATTTTAGTTTTGTTTATTCATAAACAAAACAAGTAATATAAAAAAATTGTAATTCAGTTCCTAATTAGGTCAATAAAGAAAATTTTTATTTTAAGAATTCTTTATTAAATAGTTATAATTCATATAAATATGTTCATATATATGACAGAATCACAATATTAAGTGACAAAATAGAAATCGATTTTTCCTGAAGTTCTCCATTTTCCTTTCTATAAATGGTGTTTAACTATTTTTTGTTTGTTACTATTTTATCATAAATTAAATTTAACTATTCTAATAAAATAGTAGTAAAAAAATCACATTCTCCAGAAACAAGGCCATCCTAGTTGGGATTCGAGACTACTTCCTTTGGATTAGAAGACCAACGTGCTATCCATTGCGCTACAGTGATACAACGAAAGATTCTCCTTTCTATATATGCTGTTGGACAATTATTTTTGTTTGTTACTATTTATTCATTTCTTAATTTAATTAAATAATTAAAACGTAACCCGTAAAAAATAAATACACGCAATTCACTGTATCACAAACCAACTTCATCAACTGCCACTTTTCGAATAAATAAGTGATGGTGGTGTATGATGGTAGAGACTTAGGCCTAACGCGCACATGACGTAATAATGCTGCCTTAACACTGTTGCCAAAAGGTGTATAATTCGAAATTTATAGTTGTTTTGGGAATATATCCGGAAAAAAACATATGACAATTTAAATTATTCAGATCATGATCTTACTGACTCCAAGTAGGGAACGAATGAGGTTCCACCTTTTGAGACTGCCGGCTGGGTGGCGTGGTTGCTTTGTCGCTGGCCTTCTGCGCCGAGGTTGCGGGTTCCATCCCGGCCCAAGTCGGTAGATTTTCATGATGCAAAAAATAAGCAGCGGCCATGTCGTATGATTATACGGCATGCAAAATATCCCTAGGGTGTCTGTTTGGCTTGGATGCTTTTGGCAAAATTAAATCCTGGTACAGGTTCGCATCGTCAAGAGCTCAGGTGTCTCCCTCTATGGAGGAAACTGGGCGTCAAAATTGCTTGCTGTTATTTGTATCGCCTATATGGTGTAGCGCTAAAAAGTGATACCAGCTCCTGGGGAATAAATATACTAGGTCTGCAAAAGGCTTAAAATACCAATGCGCAGCCTCATTGGGAAAAAAAACTTTTGAGTCTCTGGGCCCGAGCCCAGTTAGTTCGTGTCTTAAAACGTCCCTGGCCCTGTCTAAAAAATTATATATATAAACCTCTAACGAAATGGGGGGAAATGATTATACTCATAATACAGTCGACTCTCTCTAATTCAAACTTTCGATAATACGAACATCTCGCTAATTCGAAGTATATGCTCAGCCCCTAAAAAAACTCTTGATATTTCGAACTAAAACAATATGTTTTGGTACACTCAACATTTTGAAGTAAAATCTGTGGCCGGCCAGAATACAACACGCGATAATCCGAAGTGATCTAATAAAACTCTCGACAATTCGAACACTCACTATCATGTAGCCCTGTAACGTACCTCCATTGATGACCATCATATTTGACCCCGATAACTCTCGACAAAAGCTAAACTACGCAACTTTTTCTTTCAAAATCATGTTGATGCGGATGTTTTTCAAGCGTCATTTATTCTAGAGAAATCCGTTGACAACTTTAGATTGAATGCGATAAAACAAAAACAAAAACAAAAAAAAATTTTCTACAGTATATGCATTCTTTTAATACATAATGTATTCTTTTAATACAGGACTTTTCGCTTCTGTTTAATATTTATACTGTCTTTTCGTTACTTTTTAAAAATACTTCAAAATATTTGTATATATATGTACACAATTGTTGTTTCATTATACATAGTTTCAAATTTAAATGTATTAGAAAAAAATTTCTCTTCGTGTATTTTGGGAGTTATTTCCTACCCCCTTGATAATTCGAAGTTTTTCATTGGCCCCGACTGTATTGCATCTCCTTCATTTGTTTATTTATTTACTTTTTCTTTAATTTATATTGTATGTGACACAGAAGTATCCATTTACGAGTTCGATGAATATCGACATGATTATAAATAAGCTAAGTCATTATATAACAGTCTTATATAAAAACACTTAAAAATAAATCAATATATATAAAGGAGAAAAGCGACTCACACAACTCACTGACTGACTGACTGACTAATCACGAAATCTCTGGAACTATTCAACCTACAGACTTGAAAATTGGTAGACATGTTCCTTTGATAGAGTAGACATCAGCTAAGAAAGGATTTTCCGAAATTCGAAACGCAAGGAGCGTTACGGGGGTTAAGGGCTTTAATAATAATTGTTTCCATGTTTAAACTACTTGATGTACAATCTTGAAATTGAGTAAGCGGATTCTTTTCAGAGAGTAGAGATCCGCTACAAAATGAGTTTGCTGAAAATCGACCCCCAAGTGGCGTTGCAGGGGCTAAGGGGCGTTATAGATAATTATTTCCATTTTTAAACTATTTGACGCACTGTCTTTAAAATTGATATACATATATATAGATTCCTTTCGTAGAATAATGATCAGTTACAAAACGGGTTTTCTGAAAACAGACTTCTAAGTGGCGTTGCGGGGGATTAAGGGGCGTAATAGATAAATATATCCGTTTTTAAAACTACTTCACCTACCTGCTTGAAAATTGGTAGGTAAGTTTCTTTCCTGGAGTAAATATCCGCTACAAAATGGGTTTTGGGAAAATTGACCCCCAAGGGTATTGCGGGGGCGGGGGTTTAAGGGGCGTTATAAATTCCAATTTTTAAGTTATTAGACGTACAGTCTTGAAACTTTGTAAGCAGATTCCTCTCATAGGGTAGAGATACGCTAAAAATGGGTTTCGTGAAAATTGCTCCCAAGTGGCGTTGAGGGGACTTAAGGGGCGTTATAGATAATTATTTCCATTTTTAAACTATTAGACGCACAGTCTTTATATTTGATAAAGAGATTTCTTTCATAGAGTAGAGATCAGCTATAAGAAGGTTTTGTGAAAACAGACCTCTAAGTGGCGTTGCAGGGGAATAAGTGGCGTAAGAGATAAATATTTCCGCTTTTAAACTATTTGACCTACCTGCTTGAAAATTGGTAGGAATGTTTCTTTCATGGAGTAAACATCCGCTACAAAATGGGTTTTGGGAAAATTGACCTCCAAGGGGTGTTGGGAGGGTTAAGGGCAGATATAAATAATTATTTCTTTTTTTAAACTATTAGACTCACAGTCTTGAAATTTGGTTAGCAGATTCCTCTCATAGGATAGAAATACACTGCAAAATGTGTTTTGTGAAAATCAACCCCTAGGTGGTGTTGCGGGGGTTCAAGGGGCGTTATTGATAATTTTTTTGCATTTTTAATTAATTGGACGCACAGTCTTCAAATTTTGCTAAGCAGATTCCTTTCATAGAGTGCAATTCCCCTACAAAATGGGTTTTGTGAAAACAGACCCAGAAGTGGCGTTGCGGAGGCTCAATTGGCGTTATAGACAATTATCCCCATTTTTAAACTGTTAGACGTACAGTCTTGAAATTTGATAAGCAGATTCCTTTCGTAAAGTAGAGAACCGCTACAAAATGGGTTTCGCGAATATCAACTACCAAGTTTAATTTCGGGAGATTAAGAGGCGTAATCGATAAATATTTCCATTTTTAAACTACTTGATCATCCTGCTTGAAAATTGGTAGGCATGTTCCTTTCATGAAATAGAGTTCCTCTAACAAAGAGTAAAATGAAAATTGACCCCTAAAGATGTTTGCGAGTGGTCAAGAGGAGTTACAGAATAAAATTCCTGTTTTTAATTGTTAGACCCATATACTTGAAATTTGTTAAGCATGTTTCTTTTGTTGAATAGGGATCCACTAAGAATAAATTTTAAGCAAATCAAGTTCTGGGGGTTGCAGGGGGTTACTGGGACTTATTAACAAAAAAAATTACTTTTTTCGAGCTACAAGGACTATAATAATGAAATTTGGTTTGCATTTTTCTTTTGTTGAATTGAAATCCGCTAAGAGCGGTAATTTTGGAAAACGGCTCTCAACGGGATTACGGGGATATTTATAGTAAAACTTTTGCTTTTTTCTGTTAGATTTAGACTTGAAATTTGGCTTGCATGTTCAATTTACGGAGTAGAGATCCACCGAAAATTGGTTTTGCGGGAATCCACTTGGTTTTTGAGTTACGAAAGAGCAAACATCTATGCTTCAATTTTAGAGATTTTTAGAAAATACAAATTAGACGAGTTCTGCCCTTTTTTTTATCAACAGGTGACAGTTACAGGCATAAGTATATTTTTCAATTCGATCGAATTCTTAATGCTAGGACTTAGATATCAATAATTTATACATATATATAAGCAGTAAAAATTTATAAAACATCATGAAATACCCAGCGAAGCGGGCGGGTAACAGCTAGTCAATATATAAAAGTAATATGTAAGTTTAGTTAAATCTCAACATATATTTTAATAATACAAACTTAAGAACTCCTTATATCACGTCCATGTTTTAGTTTATATTTTTTGGTTAATATTTCCAAATGTAATCACTAAAGATATCAAACTAAATGAACTGAGAAAAGCATGAAATCTTTTTAGGTTTCACATCATTTATAACTTTGCTAGGATAAAAAAAAATGTGTGATAAAAATAATTTTTTTATTTACCCTTATTTTCTTTTAATTCCATTCTTCGCCCAGTTCAATCTTTATTTATCAAGGAATAGAAAGGATACTCATTTTGTAAAATGTCAGACACAGAAAGTAATTCTTTATGTGATGACAGGAGCAATAAATTCCTGGAGAATGAGCCATGCAACCGCAGACTTCCGTTAATCTCGAATTACTCGAAATCTTTTTTCGAATTCTGTCTTTTGTGTTGCAAAACAAAAACGTATATGTATTGTATTATTTATCTATATTCCTTAAAATGACCGACGATATCTTATCTCTCACTTTTCTTTCATCTAAAAAATTAAGTGCCGCAACGAATTATGTCTTTTGTTGTCATTTTTTTTTTGGAATCTGTGTGAATGAATATTGGGGGTTTTTTTTATCAATTAAGTTTTTTTTTTCAAACTCTATTGTTTGTCTAAATGATGAATTTCTAACAAAATATTTCGTAACTTTACTTTGTTTCTTAATTCAAGTTAGCTACTTTACGATGAAGCGAAATTCAGAATCTTTTTTTAACTATGCATAATAAATATACTGATTAATGAGACGATTTTAATTTAGTCTAGCAAACAGTATTCCAAATCCGAGCCAACTTAAATAATTAACATTATTCTTTATCAAGGTAGGACAAATGAATAATTTTTTTTAAATATAGAGTCCAAAATGTTCTATAAATTTAAAATTATCTCTTTCATTTAACAAATTGTTAAGAAGTTAGTGTGATGTATTCGAAACAACAAATGAAAAATTCTTTCTCTTTAAACATAATTTCCTTTTATTGTGTATTTTTTCTTTATGAATTTGGCGATTTCTTTATCGTGTAACATCACTACTTAAGGTGTATCCATTTTGTGTGAATTATGTATTGAGTTTTAAGAGGAGTGGCTTTTCGATCGCTTTGATATTTATAAACTAAATTTAATTTTAGATTTATAAATGAACTTTTAGAACATCAACATTGAGAATTAAATCTAGTTGTCAACATTTTTAATCGACTAGACTCAAAACTAGTAAAACACCATATTCATAGACAAGAAAATAAATTCTCTTTTTTATGACTCAATGAAAATTATTCCTTTGAGATTACAGAGCTATTGTAAAAAAATACTCTTAACAGATACGAATTTTTTATACTGATGTACTATATATTATAGGGGTTTTTTTCTTGTGTGTACATGGATTAAATTTGAACTTTTAGTCATATCTTCTTCGGAAAACTATAATTTATTTTTTAAACGAAAAATTTTCCTTTGTTCGTTTAAACAGGAAATATATTTTTCTCGTGTGCATTGATCTTGAAAAGTAGCTTAAATAATAGAATTTCTAAGACTCGCATTCGTGGCAATTTATCATTTGAGAAAGTGACTTAATTGTCGATTTATCTTTTGTATCTCGATGGAATGGAAGATTACCCAATTATTTTCCAGCTAATCGATTTCCACTATTTGAATTTTCGAAATCACAGACTGTCAACATTTGCAGAGGGAATTGAAGAGACTTTGTCTGACGCATCGAATTTAATGCTTCTGTGAACACTGCACATGTAAGGGTTTAATTTTCATAAGTTTACTAAGTTTTCTAAGCTTTCAATAAAAAAACTATTAAGACTCAATAAGACTTTTTCCCCCAAGAAAACAAAAACAAAAAAAATGTAGAATCCGGCCCACGTCTACATTTTAATTATATTGTTCCAAAAAAAAAAAATACAAATTTCAGAAAAGACTTTGAAAAATATTTGATGCATTAATATATATTTAACTTATTTTTTTCCTCTGTAAATTAGAGATTTAAGATTTATATAACAATAATTCTTCTCATATCCCTTTAAGACCCAGACCTTACGATCGTGCGGGTAAGATATTCCTATACTCTTTTGCTTTTAGAATAGTCGTATGTATGAAAATCCAGAATCCAACGATTGAGAGTGTTTGCAGAAAGTGTGAAGTATAAGTTTTTATAAACAGATGGTGATTGTAGTCCGTGTTTTAGTTTTAGCTGGCAAATCTAGCTTTGCTTACAAATACAATGAAAACACGTCTTCTTTTTATCTGTCGTAAAAAGGTAATTATCGATATATTCCTAATTGCTTCGATACAATTTTTTGTCTTGATGCTTAAATATAATTGTAAAATAATAAAAGTAATAATTATACTCTATTAATATTGCTTGTAGAACTCAGGATTTCATTATCCACAGGATCGTGCAGTTTGGGCGTTACTTGTGAGTTTTTTTTCTGTTTCAATAATTTTGATGGAAGCCAACATAAAAAGGAATTATATAGTTTTGTATTTTTTCCAAATTTTCTTGGGAGTCGCCATCGATGAATTCCTCTTTCTTTCTTTCTTTCACTCTTTTTAACAATTACTTTTCTTTTTCATGCATTTGTTAAGGGGAATTTTATTTTTATCCTCTCCACAGATATCTGCATACATATCACTTCTTCCACCCCCCACCCCACCCCCAAAATGGGGTTTTCAAGTGGGAGTTGGTAAAGTATCTTTTTAATTTTTTTAATAATATACTTTTCTGATACATTTATTTTCTATGGAATACTTACTGTGCTAACTCTTAAACCAAAACGTTTTTCAGGCTTCTAAAAGGAAACTAATTCTCACACAAGAAGAAATTTTGCGATTCACATGAATAGACCAGATTCTAAACTTACTGATCTTGAGGATGATGATTACGCTGGGGGTAAAGCATATGAACGACGCATACTGGAAGGAAAATCAAGCTCAGATCAGAGCGATAAAAAAACATGTAAATATTTGTTATATTAAGACAACTTTGGATCATCCCTTGCCATCGAAATCTCTTTAACCCATTCATTTCATTGTTATAGCTGAAGCAAATCCTTGGTTTCAGTACAAACAAGATGTAACATCAAATTTAATTCCTCCAAAAACTCAAAATGGATGTCTTAAAATTTAAGTTAGAGATAGCTGAAGCACGTTGGTAGTATCTGCACCTACTAACAAAAGTATTTTAACTCGTAATGAGGATAGCAGTGTTGTGTAATTCCTCCCGCAGTAAGATCGAAGTATTCTAATCCGCCTGCTAAAAGACCATACCAGGATAAAAGGCATAACATGTACAGCCATTTTCGATGTGGTGATGACATTTCAAGGCCTCTCAAGTGCAGATTTGAAAATTACGAAAGCAGTTTGAACACATGTTGTGAAAAATGCAGTGTATATTTATTATCTAAGCAAATTATTTATCTAAAGCAAATATTATGCTTTAATGATTTTCATAATAAATAAATAATGAGTCAACGAAAGAATTAATTAGACATCAATAATTTCCGTATTTGTAACAATTTTAGTTGAATTAAATTTGTTTCTTCTATATCAACTTAGAGCCCAAAAATGTATAACTCGTAAAATTTCACAGGTGATGATTTCACAGAAAACGCCCAACCTGCATGATCGTGGGGGTACCGTCTACGTTCCAGAGTGGGAACGGGAACTTTTTTATTATTTTTCCCAGTGTCAATGGGGTCCATATAACAATAAAATTTAATATTTAAAGATAAAAATATTGCAGGTCTTAAAGGGATATAATTATGCTGTATTTTTAAAATAATTTTTATATAGAGTCAGGTAATATGAAATACCGACCGAGGTTTTGGCCCTGTTTGCAGCTACTAATGCAAGGGGAAACTTTGAATTGCAGAAGAAAGACTCTCATAATGTATTGCACTGAGAGTTGACCGCTTGTTGTTGCCGAACGACTCGCTACAGAACAAAGTGTTGTTTTGCGATTTTCAAAAGTTTTTGCAGGCAAGTATTCAAACATTTTTATTTATTACTATACGTGGGATTTGAACATTGAAGCTAAGCATAATGTACACTTAAAGAACTGTAGCTTGTAATATTGTAGCAGTTTTTTAGCTGACCATGTTTTGTCCAGTTTAAAGGTTCATTTTCCAAGATGACGTGTCGGGTATTATGAAATATCTAGTATTCCGTAATACCCAACGTAAAAGTATAGTATTCCCCATGGCCCAGCAAAATACGAGAGCTGTTTTTTAAGTAAGGTCCGTTTATTTTTTGAAAAGTAAGCTACAATGTTTTGTTTCAAAAAACCTTTATTTTAAGATTGTACATACATTTGCCTATTTTTCTACATAGTTGGCGTGTGTGTGTTTATTAATGCACTTGTCATACTTTAGACTTAAGTTTTGAAAGTCCTCTTCAAAGAAGTCTGCTGCCTGGTCGAACAGACAAGAGTTCACGACCGCTTTCCCTTCTTAACGACGTGGCATGCTGTCAAAAAGGGTTTTGCTCCTCCACGATACAAAAGGCCTCACAGTTCTCAAACGACTCGGGACGTAATCGAATCTTTTGGCTGGAAGGTTTTGGACCATGCACCATATAGCCCTGACCCTGCTCCTCTAACGATTTCCACCTTTTCCGATACCTCAAATACAGTCTTGGTGGGAAGTGCTTCAGTGACAACGAAGAAGTGAAAGTGGCCGTGAACTCTTGGCTGTCCGACCAGGCGGCAGACTTCTTTGAAGAGGATTTTCAAAACTTAGTTCTAAGGTATGACAAGTGAATTAATAAACTCGGCAGCTATGTAAAAAAATAGGCAAAAGTATACAGAATCCTAAAATAAAGGTTTTTTTAAACAAAATATTGTTGTTCTTTTTTAAAAAACAAACGGACCTTACTTAAAAAACAACCCTCGTATACTAAAAAAAAATAAAGCTAAAAAATGAGTTTGGAGAATAATATTGATAAGCTAAGCAATAGTTATTAATTATATTAATCGTATTATGGCCTCATTTAAAGTTAAAGTGCGTTTTTAAAAGTCGAATCCATGGAAACAAAACGTAAGCAGCTGGCAGGAAAGCTGGATATTCTTTTATAATAACGAACTCCCCATACAAAAAAGTGTTATAAAAGAAAAGGTCTAAAGAAAGAAACCAGAGGCTTAAAAACAAAAGAACATTCAAAAACACTTTGTTAAGAAATCAGATCGAACTTTTGGACTTAGAGATGACTATAGCATTAACAGCAATGAATGGTTCCATTCTGATGGATCATCTGCAGTGGATTTCATGCCATCCATTAAAGAACCGGAAAACAAAGACGTTGTTGTAACAGAAAATTCTCCGAAGATCAACTAGGGGAATTTTGGATTAAAAGCTTTAGCTGTTTTCTTTGGGCTCACCTTGAGTAGGTTGAATGGCTACAACGGACGTAGAGTGGATACAAAACATTTCGTGGTGCGAGCGGACACTTAAAACTCATCGTGGTTAGAGTGGACACATTTTTTCCTCATCTTGGAACAGATTCGATTATCGAATTAGAAGAATAAATACATTTTTGCCAAACAAATTTAGTTATTTGTATTAAATTGTTAAGATATTATAGTGTGAATTCACTTTAAAAACATTGCGAAATGTAATAAAAATAAAAACTTTCAAGTATTTAAAAATTAATTGTAAATAACAATATAATGAAAAGGTATGAACAAATTTCAGGAATTTTGTGGAAAACTGTATTTTAGAGTCAAATAAATATTAGAACAGGTGCAATTGGCATAAAATTAATTAATTTCATTATTGTACGTAAAAATAAATACTAGAAGTAAAATACAAGACACAAGTAAATATAAAAAAAAAAAATACAAGTTAATAAATACCAACTAACCTTTATTATAAAAGCATAAATGTCATTTACCAATAGATTTAGCCCAACCTAGTGACAAAACATAAAAGTTTTAGACAATTTTCTAAATTGCTTGATGTTTCGAATTCTTTTAGGATTTTTCAATGCGTTCATCCAATTTCTGGATTTCAAATTAAATGACACTTTTTGTGTTTCTTCTTTTAGTACTTTAACTAATAAGTGGAAATTAGGCTGGTTTCTGCCAGTGATTGCATTTAACTTGAAATTCGCCCCTTGAATATACTGGAGCAGAGAAAGAATATTTTATTTGTGATTTTGTAAATAAACTCACAAAACGGTTATGTCTTTCATGTATTCTTAAAAAATGTGGCTTTTATAAATAAAAGTAACACAGTTTTAGAACGTTTTATTTAAATTTCCAATGATTTAAACTACCTATTTTATATCATCCTCTATTTATTGTTTTCTTTGAAACTAAACTTTTTATAACAACATAACAAATATTATTCTTTTCGACAAGTGGGTGACAATTTCTTAGAATCGTTTATAGTATACATCAGTGATTCCCAAAGTGGTCTATATAGACCCCCAGGGGTCTATGACGACCTGCAAGGGGTCCACGCGAGTGAAAAAATAATTTGGAGGTCCATGAGGTGTAAATGGGGTCTATGATAGTGGTTCTCATTGAGCCAGATAATGACGTTAATCTTTAAAAAAATTTGATCCAGTGGGAACCAGATTTTACCAATTTAACATTTACTAAATTTAGTGAGGTTAGTTTTACAACATAAAAGGTGACTACCATACAAGGTGACAACATAAATTTTATTAATACAAGGACTATTTCAGCATTTCTTTCCAAAATTAAGCTAAAGAAGTATAATAATGGACTTCGCGAATTTCATCAATTTTTCACAGTCTGTCAGGACATTTTAATTTACGTTTAACATTTAAATGCCCTTACTCAGATTTTGAAACTAGGTTTGAGATTGTCTTTTTATAGTAATACAGCAGTAGACAATGATTTCAAATAGTCACTTTGAAAAAAAAATGTGTCATATTGCAATAAGAACTGATTAAAATAGGTTCCTAATGAAGATTTTAAAATAAAGTTTAGAAACGGATGTCAGCAATTTTGGCTCTAAAAAGACATACCTGATGTTTGTCACAAACTATTGAGTATCAAGAGAAAGTTTTTAAATGTGTTTTTCCTTGTTAGAGGGAGTTTCACTGAGTTAGCCAATCTAAAAAACAAAAAAAGAAAGGAAAAGAAAAAAAGTGGGCACTTACGAATAAAGGAAGGTTAGGGTTAAATCTGACAAGATTGATATTAAATGTTGAAAATTTGTTATTGAAACACCAGATTCATCCCTCTCTTTAAAAGCATTTGTTCAGTTATTTTGTGTAACAGTTATTTTATGTATTGATTTGATTTTAGTTTTAATTCATTAACATGCACTTCTTAAGTTTTAAATGCAGAACACTATACTTCATTACAGTTAGAAATTTAATTTTTTGAAAGTAGTAGCACCAACTATCAAAAAGACATTTAAGTTGATAAATTTGCAAAAATTTCATATTAGGTAGGCAGGGGTTTACCCGAAACCGAAAAACATGGGAAGGGTTCTATGAGACAAAAAAGTTTGGGAACCTCTGGTATGCATCCATGATGGTTTTGAAGATTTATTCTTTTTTTTTTATCAAAAACCAGTAAAGAGATAGTTATTTTTAGAAATGTTGATGGTGCATTCCATAATACCCGACTCTCATCTACATATTCAATTTATTATTCTTGACGTTAACATTTTGTTAATATTATTCCTTTAAATTAAATGTATTAAAATTCTTTTTAAAAAAAGATAAGAATGAAGAAAGCCTAGGGAAAAAAACACTCTTTTTAAAATATATAAAATCATTCCATTAAAGGTGAACATATTTTTAAAAAAAGTTTCTGTAAAAAGCGTAATTTGGCAACAACAAAGTGCATGAACTGTGATTTGCTGAAAATAGATAATTGCATCTATCGTGACTATGACGTCACATGTGTTTTTGAACTTGATTGGCTAAAAATACGTGATTTAAAATTATCATGTGGTTATGACGTTACATGAATTTAGTCCATTCCGAGAAAATAGCCTTCGAAATTCATGCTTAGCTTTTATACAATTAAGTTTTAAACATCTCTCGTCACTGAATGGCACAGTTGTCAAAGCACCTGCTTACTAATCATGCGAATGCGGTTCGAATCATGCGGTAAGCTTTTTCTTCGAATTCATTTAATTATTTTTAGCGCGTTTTTCACGTAGTGTAAAAAAAGCGCTATTAGGACGCAAATTTCGTCCTCGTCTTCGTTCCATATTTTGTCGTGCCTTTTTCTCAGCCAATAATTAACCGATTGACCTCGGGTTTTCGGCATTTGGTCGCATTTGTGCCCTAGATGAGCCAAATAATATTTAAATTTAATAATTTCAAAAAAAAAATTGTTTTTTTAAATTAAAAAAAAATTTTAAAGTATAGTACTACTTTCTGTTAGTAAAAAGTTCAATAGTTGCATTATTGTAAAATACAACATGTGAAAAACGCGCTAAAATTACTTGGCCATGCCAATGATTGATATCTTGTTTTGAATTAAATAAATTTATTTATTAAATATTAAATTATATTTTCTGTAATTATTTTGTATTTTATAAAGCAAAATAATTACTATAATTATATAAATATTTATATTTTATAAATATATTTTTATATTAATAAATAATATTTATAATAAAATATATACAAAATATTAAGTAATATTTGAAATAAAAATCAGTTACAAATAGTTTTTTAATGTGAAATACAATATATTATAAATAAAATATTATATATAACATAATCTATAAAATATACTATTATTATTATTTAATTAATTATTTTATAGTTCTATAAAATATTTAATGTCCTTTTTAAGTAAATTTATTTAATTTTATAAAATAACTAAATGAATTGAAAAAAAAGTTGATCGCGCGATTCGAACCCTATCCAGCCGCGTAGAAAGCAGGAGCAATGACAAATGTGCCATTCTGTCGCTGGAGATATTTAAAACTTAATTGTATAAAAGCTAAGCACGAATTTCGAAGGCTATTTTCTCCGAATTGACTGGCCATTCGGTGCTAATACTATGAGGGTTAAACACCCTAATGGATTACTACTATTATACTAAGTCTCGTCCCAAAATGAATTTCCTCAGTCGTGTCCTCCCTTGTTATTGCCACTGAAGACCCGCCGTGGAGAGGCTGACGTGCGTTAAATCTGTCTTTGCTTTAAGTCCTCACATTGGAGTCGTGTCGAAGCTAGGAGAGTGGGATGCCAGGTCAAATGTCATCCTCGGCACTCGACCCCGGTTCAAAATTAGGAGGTCTGTCGCCAGCAGCCTTTGTATTGCTCTATAGCGTGACGTTCATAAAAATTCACTCATCCATTTTTCTTCACTCATTTTTAAAATTTTATGCAAATGAGCAAGAGTTGGAAAGTATATCATTTCCTAATTTTCCTTTATTAGCTTGACCTAAGCATTCTAGAAGAAGGATGACTTATTAGGTTATTGGAGAGAATGACTGAATTTCTGCCTTAATTAGGAACTAGTGCTATTAATTCTTCGGTATTGTCTCTTATGTTGATAGTCATAAATCAAGCTTAGGTTTAGCATTAGCGCTATTAATTGCATCTCATAGTTTGCTGATCTATATGTTATTTAGCTCAAATAGAGGCTTTCATTTGCGTTTCCTCTGAAGATGAGAGATGTAAATATATTTAATGAATAAGGAGAGACTATTGAGTTCTAAGCCTGTGTGATTTCATGTAGATCCTTATGCGAATTTGGAGATTTTTGTGAGAAAACAAGTAATACATAAAAATAAATTTTTAAGTCAATTCCTACTTCGGTCAGCAAAGAAAAATTTTATTTTAGTTACATTTTATTAAATAGTTACAAAAAAAAAATATGTATATACATATGACGGAATCATAATATTAAGTAACAAAATAGAAAGCGATTTTCCTTGCAATTCTACATTTTACTATCTATGTATGGTGTCGGACTATTTTTTGTTTATTTGTTACTATTTATTCATAAATTTAATTTAATTATTCTAATAAAATAGTGAAAAAAGAAATCACACTCTCAGAAATTAGGCCATCCCAGGTGGAATTCGAACCCACGAGCTTTGGATTAGAAGTTCAACGCGCTATTCATTGCTCTACAAGCACACAACGAATGGTTTCCCTTTCTGTATATGCTGTTGGACTATAATTTTTGTGTGATTAATTTTTTAATTTAATTAATGAAAATATTTGAAAAAACTGTATGAACATCAAGTGTCATCCACTAAAAGTTTAAAAAAACGCATTTGAACTTGAATGGATGAATAGAAAGTATTTTATTAACGATTGGAAATTTGAACAATATATATATATATATATAGGGAGAGAGTGAACTACAAGTAGCAATTGAAAAAAAAATGGGAATTTGCAAGGATATGCTCTAAATCTATAAAAAATTACTATTTTAAACGTATATTAGCTCTTCTAAAGCAATATTTCATACTAAAAAACATTTGCAGCATTTAAATTGCTCTCGTTAATTTTCCATCACATTTTCTTTACAATTTTTTAAAAAAATCATTCTTTCCAGAATTTTTTTTAATTTATCCATTCAAAGAAAAACAAAAGAGTAAATCATAAAACATATTTTAATTACATTTATCAAAGTAAATATATTTTTAATACATATTCTTAATATAATGTGTCATAGACTTGAAGATATAAGTATTATCAACTCAGTAAAAGCCATGACTTACGAAACCTGTAATCCATACATGGGACGAAAATGCGTAAGCTAGGAAATTTCAAATAATTTCTATTATTCGCATAAATTTATTTGCAATTACATTTATAAATAACATTCGTATTCAGAAGTTTAATCCATTTGGAGAAAGTGGTTTTTCTTGGCTATTAACTTAATGGTTAATTTAATTTTTTCTATAAAAACTATAAACTATTTGTCTATCTCACATTAAGTATAAAATTTTATTTTTTAAGTATGAACTTATTTTAAATCATCATTAAGTTAGTTTATGTACTATTGTTTTCTTAAATTTAAAACACTTTCATAAAATGTGCATATTTATTCAAATGAAAGGAAGCGAAAAGTTATTTTATGACTCGTATATGTAAAATATTAATGCGTTTCTGTAGATAATATGATACAATTGTTTTGTTGATAAGCTTTAATTATGAATATGATAATATAAAAGTGGAAGGAGGGGGGCTACTTGGTTCAGAAATGGGCTAAAATATAATTTCTCCCCTTATAGCGGGAAACATTAATAAGTATCGACAATTTAAACCCAACCAGACATTGTAATTAGATTTTAAAATATAACGTAGCAAACTCTTGGTGATGTCTCTTGTTATATTCTACGAGACATAAAACTATAAATTTTGCCATAGTATACTATTGGGGATAGTGTACTTTATAGTTTGAATTGCGCAATAAAATATTATTATTCTCGAAAGATAAATGAATATTTCACATACTTAATTCCCTTATCTTAATTTAATATTATGTATAAATGTAAGCAATTCACGCAAATAAATCCATTAAATTTGCAGCATTATGCGCTCTCACAATTCTTTTACGAGAGTTGTGTTCTGAGAAAAGATATTCGCCTTTTAACAAAAAACAAATTATAAAGAGTATTATTATTATTATTATTATTTGTCTTCCAACATTCCTGAATTTTTTACCTCTAAGCGCTATACTGACCACTGGTCAAGGTAGTGGCTTGTGTTTCGTTCGAGCCGAGTACCGCTGAAGACCCGCCGGTGGAGGGGCCATTGCACGTTAAATCTATCGAAGCTCAGACGTCTTTCTGTTAGTATGGTGTGGAAGTTTGGAGAGGGAGGTGTCAGCTCAAGTGTCGTCTTCGTCACTTGACCATGGCTCAAAATTATGAAGTCCGCCGCCAATAACCTTCTTGCAGCTTTACAGTGTAACGTCACTCATTCTGAGCGTAGTAATAAATAAATCACTAATTATACATAGTTTAAACATAACAAATTTAAAATGCGTAGTTCTATTTTTTACCTCAATAATTATTTAGGTTACCTTATTTTATTTAACGCCATATATTACTGAGGATTCCCCCCCCCCAAAAATGCAATTATTTTTATGCTTCCAATTCACTACAAGTTTAGTTTATCATATTTCTAAGGCATTTTTGAAATTTTTAGATTACTAAGAATAATTATTTTTAATTTCTGAATTAAGCATTTTAGCAAACATAATAAATTTCAATGAGGCACTTCCATTAGAAAAATCAATAACTTTATTAATAGGTAAATCTCTATGACATGGGCACTGAATGCACGCCTGCATTCTCCTAAATATTAAAGCAGGAAAACTGACGGTTAAATTTATTTTCCTTCAATAAGTGATTTCTCACAAAAAGAATTTTAGACAAACACTGGACGTATATTAATTTACAGTAAAGGTATTCGCGCGCACACACTTGGTCATTAATAAATCACGCCATTTTATTAAAGTTAAAACTTTCAAGTTTTTCAGCTCATCCTATCTTTTTAGAAAGTAAAAAAAAAGTTACAATAAGCGTTTTACCGGAGGTAAAAAAGAATGTTTTCTTAACATTTATCAAATTCAACAGTAACTCAACTTTATAAGGATCATAATTATTCATCAGTTCTGAATGCTGCTTGAACTTTTTATAGATTAATGTACCATTCAAAATTTTTCTAAATTGATTAATGAGTTATACTAATAAATTAATATTATTGATTGCAGTATTTTATATTATTAGAAACGTATTTAGTCTATTTCTGAAACAAAAAGTCTTTATTTGACTTTTTGTAACAGCACTCATAATAGAGAATATTTTTTTGATAAACACATGAAATTAATTTATAAAAATATGGAGAACATATTCTTATGTATAAACTTTTGTAAGTCAGCTAAAAAATTTGAAAGTATTTTTGGTCGATGATGTTTTTTTTTTCTCTCGAGACTTCATTATTCTTAACTTCCATAAATTAAACAGAATTCTCATTTAAAGAACCTGTACTGTTAACGATATAGAGCTTTTTTGTGTTCTTCCTTCCTTCCTCAGTGGCACGACAGCCCAGTGTGAGCCTTGGCCTTCTCAAGAAGCCTTTTCCAGGCCAGCCTTCTTCCTGCAAGTGTTCTCCAATTTTTAGTTCTCAAAACTAGATCTTTTTCTAGGCATTCAATCCATCTTAGAATTTGGCATGGTTTTTCTCCGTGTGCCAATTGGTTGGGCATTGAAGACTTTTTTTCAGTCGTGCGGTCTTCGTCCATTCTGACAACGTGGCCTGCCCTTTTAATTCGTTGTATTTTGGAGAAGTTTACGGTGTCAGATTATTTATATGAGAAACAGAGCTTCAACTTTGATCTTCTTCGCTACGTTTCATTTTCTGGTGTGAATTCCACTATAAATAAATCTTGAAATCTTTCTCTTGTAGATACTTACCATGTTTTCATTTGTTCGAGACATGGACCAAGTTTTGCATGCATAAGTTAATACTGATCTTAAAAGAGTTTTATAAAAAAATAAAAAAAACAGCAAAAAAGGAATAATAGACAAAAAATTTTATCATTAATAACTTTGTATCTCTCTGACACTTACTAACCATTTCTATTTGTTGATTAATTTCTATTGATTGCTTACGTGAAATATTCTATCCCGTGATTTCTCAGTGGAATTCTACGCAATGAGTAAAATCTTTTTAAGGTTAAGGTATCCGACTACTTGCGACAACTTTTATTGAAAAAATGGAGATATAGAGATTTTTTGTAATTTTTAGAGTTGTTTATAGAGCATTTTAAGAAAAATATGCTAAAGTTAAGAAGATAAAAAGGAATTATTATTACTTAAATGGGGAAAAAATGGGTAGAAATTTACAAAAAATAACATAAATGGGACCAATTCTGTATCAAAAGTTTATGAACAAATTTTCAATTCTGATATGTTGCTATGTTATTCATTTTTGAAATGACCTTCAGGATAAGAGATATTTTAATTTTTACAAAACCTAGAGCACTTTATTTTAGTTATTATATGAAATCGCTTAAAATATCAGTGATTATAATAACATACTGGACTGTAAAATTTATAATAAAACAGTGGTTGATAAATGTGAAGGTTAAAACACTTCAGCTATTATATAGAACATACACAAAAAATTTCAGTTAATTATTTTCAGAACTTTTTGAACAATCGCTGTCCCCCCTTTTGAGCATTTTCAAAAAAAAAACACATTTCGATTAAAAAGCGTTTTAAAGTATGGCATCTAGCTTAAAGGAATGGCATCTGTTTTTACTAAAACACTTGCAGTTTTTGTTCTAGTAAACGGAAAATAATAAACTTGGTATTTTTATAAAGCTAATAAAATGGTCTATAAAATAATACCATAAAAAATTTGTCAATTTTTGGGGAAAATTCGCAATTTTAGGATAGTTGTATACTTTAAATTATTAGCTTGTTGGCCAGTTTGAGGACAACTACAACTCTCTTAATTTTAGCATATATAATTGTGAGAAGATTTTTTTTAAATAAAAAGACTTTTACTCATCTGTTTGTGGACTTAGCAAGTCTTTCATCAAGTTTGATCCAGTTAAAAAACGTTCTCTTATACAAGATATAACTAAAAAAATTCTATAAATCATTCCTCGAAATAATATTACGTTTTTCTTATTCTATCAAAATTACTTCATAAAATAATTTCTTTTTGCTTCTGTATCCCATTTTGTGTAATCATTGTGTAATCTGAGGAGTTGAGCTATAAATCATCGATTTCTGCAAATACACTCCATGAGTGTTTCCCGCTGTTTAAACTATTCTACGAAAACTTAAATGATTATTCATATATGCACATAAGCAAGTGGCACTGACGGATAATCCTTTCTGTTCTGTGCCACAACAGAAAGGGTTATTTGGATAGAGAGCGAATGCATTCAAAACTTGATGCATAACAAATATGCACAATTATCACTTAATTCATCTAGAAATGCAGTATTTCAAATAATTGTAAGTCATATAAAGTGGTACTATTTCCAGTTGAATAAAATATCAGTGATTTAAGTTATATGAAATTCATAAATTATATAGGATGATTGTGTATGAAGGAAAATGAAAGAATTATTTGTATTTTGATAGCAAGTTTTAGATCATATCGAAGTAGTTAATAGAGGCAAAAAGTCATGTGTATAGTATTCTTAGCTTGAAAGAATTTTATCTAACTAGTATTATTAAACACAAGAAGAAAAAAAAAAAAGCAAATGTGAGAATTTTATAAAAGGCATTCTAAAGGATTTCTGTATCCGACATTTCCGTTTATAAGGCTTTAAAAATAATTTTAAATTCTAATGTACTTTAATGTTATGCTATTAAAATCAGCACACACACACACATAATCTAAAATTTCATAAAAATAATATTTTTTCAAAACCAAAAAGTGATATAGTACATTATTTATATATTAATTATGATACTTTAAGTCTATTAGTGTTCTTTAAAGCAACAAAATTCTTCTGAAAATCGTTTATTGAAAAATTAGTATCCCAACGTGGTCCGATGCCTAAGAAGAAAATAAATATTTTCTTTCTCAATTAATCGAAATTTTCTGATAATTATACGAGATTTATCTCAGAAAAAAACCAATTGCTCATTTGCATTTTATTGATAGCAATTTTTACTTATTGTAACGATAAACATACGATAAGCTGCTAAATTTAAATATGTTTGATGGATGCACAATCTTCTTATTAAGTTATTAGTATTTAATATTTTTCCTCTCTTAAAAAATAACTCCTTTTAAACACGTTTCAATCCACGCAATTTACGGATGAATTCTCAAATTTACAAAGCATTCAAAAGAACACTTCTAATGTTTATTGTTTTTTGTGCAGATTATTTTTATATTCTTTGATATTTAAAAAAACGAGGCATAACTGTAAACAAAATCAAAATTTTGGATAGAATGTTGTTTTCAATGCCAACTGATTGACGGTGTCCGAGCGAGGCCTACGAAATTCATCATGGCAAGGAGCTTGTTGTGAATTATTGACCAAGAGGTCTGAGTGGGTGGAGCGTAGTTGTCGCCCCGTTCAGACCCCACGTAGTCTATCTCGACGAAAACCGTATGTAACGAATTCTGCCTCAGTCTTAATTTTGTTCTTGGCTTCACCATGCCAGGTGCCGTTATTTACTAGGATTTTTCTCTAGAATATTTTCAGTCTAATATTTTAATTTAGCAATTTAATCTGTTAAACCTTATTAAGTTTTTTGTTTGTGTTATTGTTACCAATAAATTCATGAAAAAGACAATTGATGGACTCCAGAATTATATTTTTATAGCACCATACACACGCATCAGTATTTATTAAAAAGGCTACTTACGTCTGTCGTTAGCCACAGCTTTAAGCACCATGCAGGTGACAGTACGTTTTGCATCCAAAATTCCGGATGTCATGGAATGAATTATGACCGCTTCAAATATTACTAAGTGATTACAAACGATTATTAGAAAAAACTAGGAATTTGTGACACCTTAAGTCCATTATGAACTCTATTTAAATGTTATATAACCCTGGTTGCATTTCACTTCTATTAAAAATAGCATATTATTTGCAATATAAGTGTATTTTCAGAGTTATGAAATGTAAAAAGAAATACTACATTTAACTTTCAAGTAAGGATTCTAACCAATTATATATTTTAGACTATAAAAGAAAACAAAATTTTAAAAACTAAAAAACAAAATTGACATTTTTAAATGATGATTAAATGTTTAAAAATTAATGTGTTGAACAATAAAATCTTCTACTTTTGTTAAAAATTCATCAAAACTATTCCCCTTGCAAATCTGCAGTGTACAAACACAGAGAATAGATCTTTAAGAAATTAACATATTATTTTTTTCTAAAGTTTAAATTCTTTTTGAGGAAAACTTTGATTCCAAAGTACTTCGAACATTCAAAGAATTTTGGTTAAACTCCTTTCATTATCGATGAATTTTTTTTAAAAATATTTTTATTTCAAGTGTTCTCGTTTTCAAAAGTTTCTTAAGTACCTTCAAAATTCAATGTACTGTACAAAATAATTTTGCATTCTTGGTACAGATTTTAAACTTTAACTATCACTCAGGAAACTAAAAAGAAAGTTCTTATAAAAAAAACTGAAATTCTGTGGAGCTGAAAGTAAAACAAATTGAAAACGACATGAAATAATTTAAGTAAATATAATAATTCAAAATTTAAGGTGCTTGCGACAGCTTCTTTTTTTAAAGAACTTCTTTTTCTTTTTTTCTTTTTTTTCTTTTGGTTTTTAGATTTATTTGGTACATTTTAAGAAAAATATGCTAAAATTACAAAGAGAAAAAGACATTATTATTACTAAAATGGGAAAAAAAAATAGTACAAATTTACAAAAAAATACATAAAGGGTCCCATTATATACAAATAGTTTACGAACAAGTTTTTAATTTTTCAATTTGGATGAGTTGCTTTGCTATTCCTTTTTGAAATGACCTTCAAGATAAGATATATTTTAATTTTGCAAAAATTAGTGTACCTTATCTTAGTTATAATAAGAAATTGCTTAAAAAACTGTGATTATATTCACAGAAGAGACCTTAAATATTTTAATAAAACAGTGATTGATAAATCGGAAGATTAAAAGATTTCTACACAAAATATTTAAGTTAATTATTTTCAAAACTTTTGAATTCACGCTGTCCCCGTTTGATCAAAAAAAAAAAAAAAAACACCCAAACATTTCGAATAAAACGCATTTTAAAGTAATGATATCTTGCTTAAAGTAATGGCATCTGCTTTTACTAAAACATTCGTAGTTTTTGTTCCAGCGAATGGAAAATAATAAACTTGGTGTTTTTATAAAGCCAATAAAATGGCTTATAAAATAAAATCATAAAAATGTTTTTCAATTTTTGGGGAAATTCACTATTTTAGGGTAGCCTAATACCTCAAACCCAATGTGGGCCTCATAATGCTTTAAAAAATCGTTTCGGATGTCAGTTTTACATTTTTATCCTAATCCAACACTGTTGTTCTACATTAATATGACAAGGAAGTATTTTAATATCCCATATTTAATCAGAAAATAAAGAAAATTTCCGGTGATATTTGAGAATTGAAAGATAAATTAAATTAGATTTACTTCATTTAATAAAATCAGTTTTAAATAAACGAGCTGCAACCGTTTTTAACACGCTTTTATAAGTTTCACTTGCATGTAACGGAATCTTAGAACTCGATTTTTACCCACTTAAAAAGATCGGATTCATTTGAAATTTCGCACACTTGTCAAGGACCGATGACAATACAATAATTTCATAATTTTGTTCCATTGTCCTTTTCAGAATCGTCAGGAATAAGGATAATCAGATTTGGCGACAATTCCAGATACCACGTCCAGATTTCGCAATTTATTGCATATATCATTTTTAAATTTGGCAACTTGTTCCATGTACCATTTCCAGATATGGCGACTTATATCATACATCATTTCCAGATTTGGCGACTTATTTCAGATCTAGCTACTAAAGAATAAGGTGTAACCCTAAAGCGAGTGTTTTGAATTTAAAGCTAATTTTATGCAAGTATAAAATACACTTGCGGTTAACAGAAATAAAACAAAAAAAGTGTTCTGTATCTCAGAAATTGGAGGGTGGGTGTGTGTTAGCAATTTCTAACCATAATATAAACATTTTTCTGAAAATGAAAATAAAAAAATAAAAAAAGGCTCGTGCATGTGGAAAAAAATAACTTGCTTTCTAACTGCTAAATATTTTTTTATTTTTATACAGCAATACGCTTAGAGGTGATGATACGAATTAACATGAAAGGAACACGTTTAAAAGGTGAAGAAATGATTGACACTTCATATTACCATGCTTTTATTAACTCGCTTTCTTGAATGTCTGTCCGGGTGGAATTTTGTAATTGATTTTAAACTGTGTGACTTTCCGAGAAGCTAGAGACTTGAAATTTGGACCATAGCTCAGAAGTGGATGACAACGCATGAAAATGTTAAAAAAGAAAACAAAAACGAAAAGGAGGAATTTTATACTTTTTAGTTAGTTATAAAAACATGTTACATAAAAAAATTTTTAATTCGAACTTTTTCTTCTTTACACACTTTATTTGTTTCACCTGTTCAAAAGAGACGGAATCTAATATAACGATATGGGACTCATTCGAGGCCTCGTAAACAGAGAGAATAAATACACTTCAGACCCGTTAATTAATATCCATTGAAGAGCAAGACTAATTCTACAGCCACGTAATTCTAGCTTCAAATATCAAACTCAAAGATAAATTTAACAATAAATAAATGATAGTTTAAAAAACTAAAAAACACGCTTTTATTGTAGTTCGAACTAAAAAAATGAAAAATAAATTATAGTTTGAAAAAAAAACTAAAAAACACGCTTTTATACTGAATCGAACTAAAAAGTAAAAAAATAATTCTTAATAAAGAATAAAATGATTAACAAGAAAATGAATGTCATTGGGGTAAAAGCGTGGGGTGTTCTATAAATGTATCAATTGTTATAATTTCTAACTTCTATTCCGAAAAGCTGAATTAGTGTAAAAATGTAGTACAAAGCACCCCACGCTTTTACCACAATGACATTCATTTTCTTGTTAATCATTTTATTCTTTATTAAGAATTATTTTTTTACTTTTTAGTTCGATTCAGTATAAAAGCGTGTTTTTTAGTTTTTTTCAAACTATAATTTATTTAAAAGAAATCTAGAACTCTGCGTTAAGGATCAAAAGTTAAATTTAGAACTACATTTGATTTTTAATGCATTGCTTGAAAAGTGTTACGTAAATTTAGTGTTACGTATTATCAGTGGTGTACATTTTCCGTATAGTTATTAACCATGTTATTATTATTATATTTCGAGGAATGTTATCATTCGTGGTACATAGATATCCAGGAATTAATTTAATTATCAGAATCTAATGTACATTTATCTTTTAAAATATACGACAGACTTATTTCAATTTAAAACAAGACTATTCTAATGTTGAGAAAAAATATGGTAATTTCTCATCTACCGAATTTAGAAATAGCAGCCAGACAGTATAAGCCGCGAAGAAGAAAATGGTCTCTCCGATAAGTCTGGATGAAGGATTAGTAATGAAAGTAGCATCCTCTTTTGCTTATAGCGTGTCTGTAATTCCATGAAAACTTCGTCGTCACTTCCGTAGGCATCATTTCGAACCGGAAACGCCTCCGTAAATACCAAAAAAAGACGCATTTTTCAGTCTTTTTTATTAATAGTGATCATAATATTCAGTACATCGTATAAATCACTTGAAATCTTAATGTCTCTAAAATACTTTAGCGCTCCCCGGATCCCTTTAGTAATACATCTAGCTAGATGGATTTTCTTCAACTATCTCTTCTTCTATGCTTCAGGTAAGCATTTTTTTATACCTTCGCTCGTTTTGAAATATGCCAGATTAATAAAATTCGCTTTTATTTTGCTGTTTACTTCTCTTTAAAGTTTGTGGGTTAGTGTTATTTTTTTAAGCAACGCATAATGTTTTATTTGAAACAGAAGATTTATTTTATCATGAACTTTAGAATTCGTGATTTTCTTATTATATACAAAGTTAAAAGAGGGATTTAAGAAATACTATGGTCAGAGGTTTTTGATTTTTATCTTTGATAAGATCTGAAATAGATTATTATTGTTTAAAAGGTTTTTTTATGCAATAATACCCCGAAATTACGCGATAGGCTGGACTGAATAATAACCGTGAAGTCGAATTTGTGTAAATCGGGGTATAATTTTGCATATAAATACATATAAATTATTTTTGGCTGAGGCCGGATACAAAAGAAAATAATAATTTGTGTAATGAAATCTTATATAACATAAATACAAAATCGCAAACTGAAGTTGTTTTAATGTAGAAAGTTTCAGAAAATCTAACAAAGAGGTTGCTGGCTCAGAGATTTTTTTCTCCAGCAAAATGTCCTTATAGCATGCTAATAATTTTTTTTATTCCTTGTTTTGTTGAAAAAATACGCTCATCGTTAGAGTCTATATTTTCTAAAATTTGTAACTCTTTTTTAAATTTAACTGAGGCTTTCTATCAAACTCCCAACCACCACATCCGATCTTCTGATTAAACTGGGTCTAAAGGCTGAAGTTCTTCAATGTCTTGCTCATGAATTTCCATGAGCTCATCAATTATCAGCTCCTAAATTGTAGAAATCCAGCATTTCTTGAACGTCATCACTATCTACTTCTTTTGCCTGGCAAAAATCGACAACTTATTCAATCACACATTACACACACACAAGTTTCACTAATTTTAGAATTTTTTTTCTCAAACAAAAGATGAATTGACGAAATATGAAAATTGCATAACTTCGGGTTCACCTAAGTCGAGGTATTATTGCACATGTAATTTTTATATTTTTCTTTTTGTACTGTTATTGTTTTTTGGGCAAGACATGTTGTTTTGTTATCTTGATGTTGTTTTAAAATATTTTAATATTAGTGACGTAATACACCTTACAATAATCTCCAAGATGACTATAAAATTCGAAATTGCTTCCATAATTCATCATCTCTATTAATTTTATATTAAATTGAATTTGTGAAATTGACTACAAATCTCAAATACTTTCAAGTAAATGTGTATTTGTCAGTACGTTAGAGACAAACAGGGTGAATAAATTTAAATTATTAAGTAGATGAGTTTTACTTCATACTAACATAAATGTAAATATTAAAAAAAGACAAGTAAATGTAGAATAGTATGAAAAAGCAATGAAATTTCTGAAAATTTTTGAAAGATATGTCAACTGAAAGTTGTGTGAAGATTTGGATATATATTTTGACTATAAATTAATATAAAATATATTATTTAAAATTAGTTTATTTCAACATTTCTTTTATTTATAGTTATGACTTTTTATTAAATAGCTTTTCCATCTCGAAAAATTTCGTATATTGCAAGTAATATTCAACGGAGTTTTATTAATATTTAATGTTTTTTAGAAAGCTCCTCTCTCTCTCTCTTCAGATATGACATGAATTTGTATATTTTTTGACAAAAAATATTTCTTATCAATTTAAACTGTTAATTATTCAAATTAAAGAAATTGCTAAGCATATTAATCTTCTTAATCTAATTACAAGAAATATACAGTAAGGAAAATAAAAATAAAATTCAAACTTTCGTAAATCATTTTTATCCGAATAAATCCTTTTTCTTTCCATTTCAGTTTTTTATTGGTCAATTTTCATGCAATAAGTTAAAGAGAAATAGACTTAAGATTAAAATAAACGTAAGAATTATGATGAAAGGTATAAGTACAAGTAAAAAGTGTTTCAAGAATAATTGAACGGTTTTTAATTTACATTTTGCACATTTGTTAAAAAAATATCCATTGATCATTATTCATTGAGAAATTGCTGTATTTATTGAGAAAACTACTTCACAATGTTAAGTTTTACTTTAATTTTTGAAATTTTTTCATATATTGTTTATTTTCCCCCGAATACTTCGGTAATATGAAACTTATAGGCACTAATTAATTAATAGTGTTATATTTTTCTTTAATTTTGTGAGCTATCTCGTAAATACACATTTCAAAACCAAGTAGCAAAATTTGATACAAAACTGAAAATGTTGATTTTTCACACACACACAAGTACAAAAATATTCAGACAACCATGAACTTTCAACTTGGCACAACTTCCTGGCAGTGAGCCAAATGAAGCTTGTGTGTTAATTGATAATACGTAAGCACCTTTCTGTGTTTTCCCGCTTTTCCATTCGTAAGGAATTCAATTGAATACAGATAAAATTTAAAAAAACATGGAATCAGTTACCTCATTAAGGCATTTTTAAGCCAGTACCGTTAATGATTTTTATTTTTATTCAGTGTATTATTTTTGGAACATTTATACCCAGTTATAACAATATGAACGGATAAAGAAAATATACTATAGTTCTTGGTTTTTGAAAAAATTTATTACCGATTTGTTTTGTTTCTTAGATCAACAGGAATCATTCTTGTAGATATTTTTTATTCCTTAAAAATAATGTGAAAGCAATATAAACTCTCCATGCAAAAATAATCACTTTCCTGTAGTGGTTTAAAATGGTTATTACTATAGATCACTTTATAGTAATACTATAGTACAATAAGAGATTATTTTAGGTATAATGTAATCTTCTATCTTGGGGGGGGGGGGTGCGAATCAATAACTAAGAAAATTGTCAAGATCTATAAATAAAAACGGTTTTTCAGACCTTAAGTATACATTAATCAAAACTTTGCTCTATGTTACCAATCCATAATTACAGTAACATAAGCGTCAGTATAAGCAGTTTGCTAAAAAAGTTTCCAAATTTTAGTCGCTATAATATACAAATATCCAGTGAATAAGATTTGTCAGACTTGATGCGATTAGTATCGAAATTGTGATAAAATATGTACACTAATTGATACTTGTTGACATTTCATACAGGTGTGAAGAATTCTCTCTCTCAATCCTATATTACAGTTTTCCAACTAATAAATTTTTTAAATGAACAAGCCTTGAAAAAATTACTTACATGGAAAATATTTATAGGAAAATTAGTTCACTTTCAAAGAACGTTTTAGTTAATAATAAATGGCAGTATAATTATATAGAGAAAACACAGATATAATATAAGGAATTATACTTGTTGCAAAGAAAACATCATTTGTAACATGTACTAAAATTTGAAAGTGATCCAAAAGAAAGATAATAAATGTAGTTTCATTTATAAAATCCTGTATATTTTGGCTATTAAAATCCTTCTTTGCGTTCCATTTCATTAAATACACACGGCGAGATTCTCAGATATGAATAACCAACGAAAGGAAAATAGAATAAAATATTGCTTCCTCCTTAAAAGGTTCAAGAAAATACTTTCTTTAAAAATACAGTCATAAAATTATTTATGCATGTATTTAAAAAATCCTAAAAAGGCAAAAAATATTTTTGAGAACTATTTTAAAGTCAATTAAAAAAATTATAGTTAACTCTGAAGGACGTGTAATGATATTTTATTATTTGAAATTATTCTAATAATTGTAAGAAATATGTATGTATTTTATTATTTTTATTATCAAATAAACGTATGCACACACACTCACTCAGACATACACATATATAGCATAAATAAAGTATATACATAATAAATGAAAGGAAAGAGGAGCGATGGACAGATTAAATATCCTATAAATAAGAATGAGCATATATTCTGAAATAAAGAACCAAGAACAAAAAAAAGACGTATTATAATAATTTAAAGTCAATGGGTCATAATAAAAACTTTTTATCATTTCTAACTCCAATAGCAAAATTACGTAATTTTTTTAAATTAAAACTTTATCGCAAATCTATTCGCCAAAAAAATTTTCAAAAAAGCATGAAGTTGTGGTCTGATTTCCTCAAATTTAATAAAAATGTCTTACGAATGTCAATAAAAAGTATTTACGTTACAAGTTTGGAGACTGTCTTATCTATCATGTTTTGTTTTTTAAATGTATAACATGTTTATATGATAATACTATTCAAAACTAATAAAGGAAAAATTAATATTAATTTTAAAAAACCTTTAATTTTTTAACTCCACTGATTCGAAAAAAATTTAAAGAATTCAAGTAGAACAGCTTTTCGGTGATTTTGTTTTTCTCTTATCCATTGTAATATTCCATTTATTACAAATTGATACAGATGGCTGATGTACATTGGATTAAACAGTCATTCCTATCGAGATTATCAAAATATTCTTTAAAAGTATTCCTTCTTAAAAATACATCGAAATAATAATTTTGAATTAGATACTTTTTAGGAATTGTAAGCAAACACACACAATATTTCAGTAAGATCTCTCGAAACATTGTTTCCAAAACTTTGACATTTCATTATTAGAAACATTTATTATCATTGTATTTGCATTAGAATGTTCGAGATAATTCTGGAACTAAAATTCTTTCTAGTTTAATTAAGTCTTTTACTTACTTACGAACAAGTTCTGACAGTTGAGTATTATGCAAGTGTTATCTTAATCCAAAGTCACTAGAATTTTATTCCGATCATAAATCATACTTTAGAATTTTATGAGTTTTCACGCCTTTTTGACAATTCAAAGAATTCGTTGATACGGCAAATTAAAAAACTAAAAAATTTCAGAACTAATAATTAAGCTTTGCATTTATTAGATGTTTTAATACTAGATATTAAAAACCAATTTTAAAAAAATGGCAACTCTTCGTAAAAAATGTAAAATTGCTTACTGAAAAAAAAATTCATATTCGAACGCAATTAAACTAGCACATTATAAGCAAGACTATTATTGTTTGGAACTTATTCATGATCCATATACTTTTCATAATTTATGGAATTTTAAGTTCTTTTCTTTTCAATGTGAAAATTAACAACGCATTTACTAAATATTATAGGAAAAAATATAAAAATTATTTCATAATTATTTATATTTCAGCATATTATTTAAATTGTTATTAGATATAAACATATATTACCACTACATTCAAGTAGCATTTAAGAACAAGGTGAAGGGGATTTAGAGAAATGTTTCGAGAAACAATATGCAACAAACATACAACTACATTACTTTTTGAAATCTTAACAAGAACTTTTCATACAACTCAACTCTTTTCATACATGTCTCATTCTGATGGAATGTAAATATTTTATGTCCAGCGGCTTGTCAGCCTCCAGATTCTCCAGAAGGAGGTAGCTACAAACCGGAGCAAACAAGATATCTTCCCGGCGATAAAGTTGCTTATTCCTGTAAAGACAGATTGACAAGAATAGGAAAGGAGATCAGGATTTGTCAGACAACAGGAAAATGGACAGGATCAATACCATTCTGCGGTGAGTGAGAGTTTCTTTGTCGCGAAAATTTTGTTATATTCTTTTATTTGGTAACTTCTTTTGTATTTGAAAAGATAGAATTTTGTAAAGGAATGTTCACCATTTTTTGATGCATTTAACTTTTGGAATTTTACAGAAGTGTGTGTTTCTGAAACTATATAGCACAATATTTCAATTATTTTAGATATTATTTGGCAATTAATATATTAACGTTTAGATCCTACACAAAAGAAGAACTATTGATCCATCGCCAATAGATTGATTTGCTCCGAGTGAGTGAGCCAAAGGCCTAGAGAGATCTAGACAGATTTAACGAACATCAGCCCCGTATACGGCGGGTCTTTAGTGACACTAGTCTCGAACTCATGACACTCCAGCCAAACATCCGTGTTTCTTCGAAGTGCAGTGTTATTCAAATAAATATTTTTTTTTTAAAAAAAGAGAAATAATTATTTGAAAGTGAATTTGAAAAAAAAAAAAAACACTCAAAGAGAATAATACAGCGTTTCTCAAACTATGAGGCACACCTCCCTACGTAGGAGTGATATTCCTATGTAGGGGTGCTTGCATATTGAAAAGTCGAAGATAAAAAAATTTTAAATAAGTATTAATTTACTGAAAAAAAGCAAAACAAAATACATTCTTACGAAAAAAAATTAAATACACATTTCCATTTTATATTATACTTATAAATGCATCAGTACTGCACAAAATTTTTGATCATGATTTATCAATACTAAATTAAAAACAAGTTTAAAAATTACTTGTGCCTCCCATGCTTGTCATATATAATACTTAATACTTAACTTGATAATTTCTATGGTTTATTATTAAAGTCGTATAGTAGCTTTAGTATCAAAGTACATTTTTAATGCATTCAATGCTTTGTTTTTATATGGGAAGAGAGGTGCGATGAAAATTATGATTGAAAATTTGGTCACAAATATTGAAAGTTTGATAAACACTGGAGTAATGTATTAAAAAGGCCTGTTTTCGTTTCATTTTTATCAACAACTGCTTTATTTTGCCATTATATCATTAATGCACATAATTAATATTTTTAAGAAGTTATTTGATTAAGATGAGATGGTTCTACCCGCGCACCTTTTACTAATAGTCCTTTTGGGGAATTTCTGGTATTTAAAAATTATTTTATTATAAAACTCCTCTTCGAAGAAGACATGATTATTTAAATTAAGACTACTATATATATTGTCTAGGCTTTCAGGTTAGAGAAGAGAGATAGAATAAACTGCTAGCAGAGCAGAGATTAATCAAATTGAATGTGAATCGTGGATATTTAATATTTGATAGTTGAATTGCTTAAGGTGACGAATTGTCACTGGAGATTGATTCTAGGTTTAATAGCTAAGAAGTCCGAGCTATTGCTTTGAGTAAGTGTATTCAGTATTAAAGTCTTCTCATATCTCGCGTACCTCGTTAATTGGGTTAATCTTTTAGCATTGTTCGATTGCATTTGAGTTGTGGTTAATATTGTGGATAAATTAGATTGTTTCTTGAAATATGGCTAATCTTCCTTCCAATCCTCCCACGCCCTTAGACGCGCTGGCAAGACCATTACAAAGATTAATACAATCGATTTTTTCAAATTAATTTCATTTATTGTTATACGAGTATACGAAAATAAGAGCGACAAAAGTAATGTGTTTATGATAATTTTTTCTCTGGAATTCTTTCTCTCTATCTCTGTTTATCAATAATAATAACATGCACTTTAGAGATAACTGAATTTACACACATAGCTTATTTTTATGTTCAAACTCTCATAACCATGGTGCAAATTGTAGGAATAATTTCTTTGTATTGAAATATTTATTTCCCCATAAAATTCCACTTGCAGATAATCGAATTTTAAATTTCAGAAAAACTTTTCTTTTAATATAATAATTTGAATATAATTTTTAACATAATAAATTACTTACTAAGTTTGTAAAACTTTTTGATGCCGAGAAAGTACAAAATTTGAATTGAACATATATATATATATATAATATATATATATATATATATATATATATATAAACACGTGTGCTTGTTAATATAGTTACACTTAACCAACTAGTTGAATAATATTGATATGAACGCTTACTTTAATATAATTTAACATAACATCTAACAGTGAAATAAGCTTTATTTGAAATGTCACTTTTATACCGTAATATTTTACTTTTCTCTAAAAATTGGAAACATATTTTTGTATGCAGATTATTTATTACATTTTTTAACCAAAAAATATAGTAAATATCCTCATCTTTTAAATTTGAAAATAAGCTTAAAATATTTTCTCATAGGATATTCAAGATGTTTTGAAAGTAGGTTTATTTGTATGAGAAGCGTGTTTATATTAGAAAATTTTTAGGACAGCTACTAAATCTTTATACGGTTTAAACTGGTTTTATAGCTCCTTCTCTGACACACCATTAATAAATATGGAAAAGTATTCAATATTAGATACACATATAGTTTGATATAGTTTGGATCTGAAGATAAGTAATAACAAAAAATAGGTTTCAATTACGTCACCCTCTAAAGCAGCATGAGGGATATTGGAGACAGATTTCATAATTTTGAATCTCGGTCAAGTGACGAGGACGACACCTAAACCAGTACTCAAATCTCCAAACTTTCACACCTCGCCCACCTCGAAAGATTCAATGTACATCCACCCTTCTACATAATGGGTCTGTATCGGTGGTTCCTACATAAGCCAGTAACAGCTTCCGGACTGAAGGGATCATTTTGGTTCAGTGGTATATTACGTGCTTACAAATCAGAAGGTAAAGAGTTCTATCCTCCTCATTGGTGACCTTGATGCTGAACTAAGAAAAACGCAACCTTAGTGTAGCTGTCGTGGTGCCATCTACCCACCGCAGGAGTAATCAAAAGCCGTCAGACCCACTTAATACAGCGACTAAAGCCGTCAAACACACTTTACGCAGCAACTAAAGCTGTCAGACGCACTTAAAGCAGCAAAACAAAGCCTTCAGACACACGTGACGCCACAGCAACAACTCGCATGCTTGCCATAACAACTATATCGTTCATTTACCTATTCACCGACTCACTGGTGGGGGATTGTGTAGCGTTGGTTTCTATATAAGCCAGTAACAGCCTCCGGACTGAGGTGATCATTTTGCTCCAGTAGTATGTTACGTGCTTACGGAACCGAAGGTCGTGGGTTCTGCCCTTCCAATCCCTCCTCAGATATTTAAGGGCACCAAGTCTCGAACCCGTAACTCGACAATGAGTTAACAACTATGACTATATGGCTATTGGAAACATCCTATATTCTTGGTATTACAATTCATGTGGTGTTTAATTAAGAAGAATTGAAAGCCAAAATGTCTGAAGTAGGAATTCATAAATACTTGTGGAACTCAAATAGTTACTTTTTAACTTCAGTGATTTGATATCAGTCAATATTTTGGTATTAGTATAATCAATTTATAATAAGTCCACTTCAGAGGATAATAAAGAAGAGAGTAATTAAATAGTTCAGAGAATAATTAAATGTTTATTTGAAACCCCGTGGCCGAGTGGTAACGTATCGCACTTCCAGGCCACCCTGGAACCCTGGGGCCGAGCAAGGTCGACTCAGCCTTTCATCCCTTCAGTGAGTCGAAAAATGAGTACCAAGCTTGCTTGGGAATTAAACACTGGGGGTTTCCCGTCAGGCTGGCCGCCTGATCGGAGCATCTGCTCACACACCTCAACACCCAAGGTCACGAAAACTGAGATGGGCATAGAGGCCTTTGCCTTCATGGGCTGTTGCACCACTTAGTTTAGTTTAAATGTTTTATTAATGTTGCGCTTTGAAAAGCATTACCACGGTTGTTCGTGATAGAGCTCATATTTGTGAACCATGGTTAAGTGATGAAAATGACAAGCTCACACTCCCCGCTTCAAATTTCCGCAACATGCCAACGAGAGGAATTTGAGCTTTGAGACAAATTAAATCCACATCAGCCCCTCTATGTGACTAGTTCTTGTAGGTTTAACGACTTGACCGAAATAACGCCGGCCACAAGCTCTCGCGATCAAGATTACTCAACTTACTACGTGCACAATGAGAGGAGGAACAAGTCTAGGTTCTAACTCAAGTATTCCATAGTGTGTGTGTGTGTACGTGTGTGTGTGTGTGCACGTGCGTGTGTAGGTGCGTGTGTAGGTGCGTATGTGTGTGTGAACTTGCGTGTGTGTAGGTGTGTATGTGTGTGTGAACGTGCTTGTGTGTACGTGTGTACGTGTGTGTAGGTGCGTGTGTGTGTAGGTGCGCAGTGAGTAGGTGCGTGCGCGTGTGTTTACATATGTGTGTATCAGAGGTTTGAACTCGCAACCTTCCGATTCGTAAGCGCGTAACTTACCGCTAGACAAAAGTGATCACTCCTGTCCGGAGGCTGTTACTGGCTTATTTAGATTCCGCCACAGTACTCCCCCACCAGTGACTGTCGTGGCGCCATCTACCTGCAAGCAAAGTCGTCAAAACTCACTTGACGCAGCAAAGTCGTCGAACCCTCTCGGCGCAGCAAAGTCGTCTCACATATGACGCAATCAACAAAGTCGTCTCACATATGACGCAATCAGCAAAAGCCGTCACAGCTCATGACGCAGCAGCAAAAACACGCTTGATTAAACAAATACATCGTTCGTTCGCCCTCCACCGACTCACTGGTGGGGTGTATGTAGCGGTACCATCTATATAAGCCAGTAACTACCTCCGCACCACGGTGATCATTTTGGTGTAGTGGATAAGTTACTCGGCTTCGGATCCAAAGGTACCTGGTTCTATCCTACAGGATAAGCGCGCCACTTCATGTGTGTACGTATTGTGGTGGCTGGGTCCTATTTTGGACCCCGCTCACTCCGCCGGCGCAACTCTAAGTGTGGGAGGAAACATTTCCTCACCAACAAATGCCATGATAACAAATATATTTATTCAGGACTGAAAAACACTTAAACAATCACAAGGTTACTCTAAGTAGAAACCTAGGAGTGATTCCCTAATACGTGGATAATCCTAATACTCAATTCAAAGTAATTCTGACTACCAGAAATAGACAAGGAGACGATCACTAGCTAACCTCAGGTCGGTACTGAATCTATTATCTTCGATTGTCAATCTAACCATTTACTCTTATAATTTATATCTATCAAACGCGCGCTAAGTTCGTGGAGTAATTCCCCGGCGTTACTTACGTGACAGCTTGGCAACTCCTTCTCTTCTACATTTACAAAATCTATATATATATAGACTTTATATAATCGAACTAATTAACATATAACTATCTCGTGTTTTTCCTGAAAAGGCTGTGAAATAGTACAAGGGGTGATCAAATGAAAAGGTACGAAACGACACGGTGGGTACAAATATAGACTGTAATCAAAATATACACCATAGGCCTGAGCACAACGATCCCACTGATGAACAAGCCGCAGGATTCCTTGTTCCCAGAATTCCTGTGGCTGTGACGAGACCCAGTCCTTCACAGTGCCCTTGAGTACGTCGTCCGACTTGAAGCGCTTTCCTTTCAGGTGTTTCTTCAGTGGACCAAACACATGCAAATCGCAGGGTGACATGTCCGGACTGTAGGATGGATGGTCCAACGTCTCCCATTGGAACTTGTCCAGTTCCATTTGTGTGACTCTGGAGACGTGTGGACGCGCGTTATCATGGAGCAGAACCACACCCTCCGTGAGCAGTCCTGGTCTTTTGTTCTTGATGGACCTGCGTAGGCGTCGGAGTGTCTCACAGTACACATCGGAGTTAATGATTTTTCTGTGCTCGAGTAATTCTGTGATCGCATCATTTGGACGCCGCTTTTTATAAGAGCCTTTGCTCTCTCCTGCGCATGTGGGTACCCGCGCATGATCCGATCCCAGTCAGAGTCTCCAATGGCATCCCGAGATGTCTCGCTACATTCTCCCTTGGCGGAATATGCAAATATTTAACTGTTTCATTTTTATGTCGTTTCGTACCTTTTCATTTGATCACCCCTTGTATAAATGCTAGCCCCAAAGTTTCCCAAGAGGATTAGCACGGAAATCTCGCGAATAGCCCCGTCACAGTATGTGTGTGTGTACGTGCATTTTTAAATCACTATATCCACATAGCTCTTAAAAAGAAGGCATACAAAATAAAGTTCTCAAACAAAACACAACAGTTCTTGTTAAAATCCTAACAAACTCTTAGAAAGCCCCTGCTTGTTTTATTTTAGATTCATGAAAATAACTTTAATCATGGGATATTTCTAGTTACCTTTTCTAAACTTAGGTATTGTACTTATCAGATTTAAATCAAAGTTATTCGAGTGAATACAAAAATCGAGGAAATTTCTGTCTTTCTGTGTTTGAGCTTTCTTTTTTTCTCTCTCTCTCTCTCTTTCATTTTCAAAAGTAGTTTTGTGTCTGAGTTAATGACTCGTTTAGGGATTTTCTATCCCTAAAAATATTTTTAAAAAATGATTCTAAAATTATAGATTAAAGTCAGCCACATAAAATTATTCCTTTATTCTTTCGGTTGTTCTTTACTGAATAAGTAAAGCAGTACTATATATAAAAAAATCTGTAGAAGCTTTGTAGGATATTAACACTGCCCCAATGAATTCAAAATGGTAAGAATGCAGTAGATTTAGGATATTGGATTAAAAGGATATTACAATCCTTTAGAGAATCCAAAGTTTAGCTACACCTTAGAGAAAATTCAGTTAATTAGAGAAATTTTATTCACTATAAAGATGTTCTGAACTATTTTTTTTTACTTGAATTTTATTTATGGTTATTTCAGACAGTCCTGCCAAAATAAGGAACCCAGGAGCTTCCTCAGATCCCAATGGACAAGTTGCTAATGTAGTCGATGGTAGCCCTAGTACATGCTACAGATCAAGGAATAATACTGGAAATAATATTAAAGTTTATCTTGATCAACCCGCAGCTGTGAATGTCATAAGAATATATCTACCAAAAGGTACCTTTTAACGGATATTTAGTATAGTATTTATTAATTACTTTTACACTATATTCATAAACATACCACTATTCTCACAAAACCAGGGGTGGGCAATGATTTTGGCTCGAGGGCTCCATTGTGGAAGTGAAGACTACCGAAGAACCGCACCTTTCCGATTACGTTTGCGGAACCGTGAATTTGAAAATACGTATAAATGCACAATGTTTTAATATTTAGTGTCATATGAATTAGAATAATCATATAAAATTGTTTTAAGAATATTACTACAATAAAAAAAATACTTAAATGCATTTTTTGGAAGAAAATTTTAAAAATGACATATTTTGAAAGCATTCTGATTTTATGTGTGGAAAATGCTTTTATATAATAATAATATATTGATTAAATGTCTGTATAAAGTCTGAACGAGGATTATTTTCAGAGTTATGATCAAATGAATTAATAACTGATGTTTTTTGCTAAACTTTATCTATTCTGATGTATTACAATTTTAATAAATCCACTTTTTTCTAAATAGTATATTTCAAAAATCCTTGTTTAGGCTCTTTAGAGAAGTCTTCCGTACATATAAGCTAAATGTTATTATTATAGAAGCATTTTTCATAAAAGGAGAATGCTTTTCAAATATGATATTCTTTCTTCAATTTTTGCCAAAAAATTGCGTTTAAATAGTTTTTACTGTAGTATTATTCTTAAAACAATTTTATATATATATTCTAATTCAAGTGACTCTAAATACCAGAAAACTTATTCGTTTATACGCGTTTTCAAAACCAGTGTTCCGAACAGTCTGATACCTTCAGTTCACTATAAATATATGTCATTTCTTTTCAATTAACAGTATTTTGGTATATACAGAAGTCTAACTTTTTTCTTTGCTCTTCTTTTTTTTTTTTTTTTCAAAGCTCTCGTTTTTATACTCGGCATATAATGCGCACCCATCGATCAAAAGCGCATGATATACGCCGCACTTTACGGTAATTTCTTTCTATTTTCTATATGTATAATTACTTGAGCGTTTTTTATAACATTTGGCGAAAAAGCGGAATTTACTAGGTCTTTCAGAAAGCAAGTTATACTTGTCCTTTAAGAGAAGGCAACACTTAGCTACAAGAATGCCGCTAGTTCAAAATAAAGAGGAGGTCAACGGCTTTCGACGATGACATTTTTATTGCTGTGTAGTACGTGAAGAAAATAGTGAGCCAAAATCTGTAAATTTGCTTCAATATTGAAGCTATTGGAACAGCTTGCTTTTGTAAGGCAAAAAGGAACACTTCTACAGAAACTGATCATGAAATACCCCGATGGTGTATTGAGTAGCGTACACAAGGATGGAGTTTGGGATTCACCCCCTCCCCCCTAAAGAACAGATTTATAATTTTTATCATAAAGATTATATACTCCTCCACGCTTTCGTCTGTGTGTTTTTAGAACATATCCCCCCCCCTTTCACAAAATAGATGTATATGCATGCTATTGAGTGTGTGGCTCACACTCACGCCATGCTACGTCTAGCCATAATTCCAAAGGTTTAAAAGAAGGTAGTACACGACCGATTCAGAAAGGCAAGGGACATCAACAATGACGATCACAATACACCTCTTGCAATCCAGATCTTGGATTTCCATGTGCTCTACAAGCTGGAAGAATATCTGGAAGGACGCCATTTCGTCAGCGATGACCATGTTAAGGCAGCTGTTATAAGCTGGCCCAATGACAAAGTAGCGAATTTCTATTGTTAGGGCATTAAATGGTTAGTCTACGATCTTACAAACATTTATAGAGAGTTGGTGATTAAGTAGAGAAACAGCTTGGTATATCTCTTTTGCAGTGTATTATGTTCCTTGCCTTAATAAAATGTTATTGAACTACAGTGTTCGAGTGTAACCTACTTTCTGAACATCCTTAGAGTAATTAATATATATTCTTTACATAACATTTCCTTTTTAAAATATATGGATTAAAATGGGGATATTTTTGGCAACTTATTCTTAAAAGTATTTATCTTTCATATAAGCTTCAAGGTAAGTGTGTGTGTTTCAATTTCTTTACAGGAAAAGTAAAATTTAAAGTCAATATTGTCCAAAAGAAATATCCTGTGACTAGTGCACCATGCACATCTTATGAACGAGATTTAGGTAATTTTCTTTTCATTTTTTATCTTATAAAAGCTAGGCATGTTAATTTATCTTGTTATTCTTTTAATCTATTGTTTCCACTTTTTTTTTAATTTTGGAGGAAATCTGAGAAGTTTTAAAGTGTTAAAGTAATTCTAAATAAGTATAGTGAATAAAGGTATGAAATAAAAGAAAATATATTTATGCCTATAGGTTTCTCAATGAAACAAAAAACATAATCCTATAAACCAGAAGAAAAAAATTTAACAACTTCAAATACTGTTTAGAACAAAACATCCGATGATTTTTATTCTTAATTATCTGTTTAAGGAAATTCTAAATTGTGAATAGGTTAAACTATTATTCCTAGATATATAAAATTATTTTATTGTTGAATATAAAAAAAAATACTAAATTAATTTTATTTGCATTTAAATATTTCCCTTTTCAAATCATTGATGATGATACATTATGTCTTGGAAATAATATTTACGAATTATTTCTTACTAGTATATTGCTGTTATTGTGTAGAAAATATCAAAACATTTTCTTCTTAAAAATATTTCTGTAGTTTTAGGTTTACTTAATACTTAATACGATTAAATTATCGTTATTTTAAAAAAAAGTTTTTTTTTTGTTTTTTTGCTATTAATTTGCTTTTATTTTTTTTCAAGCTTTGATTTTGTACTTAGATCCTTAATATGATAGTAAATGGTTTATTGTTCATTGGTTCGAGCATGAATTAAGCATTTTCGAATACTTTAGTTAATAATATAAATTCTTTATTAATAGTGGATTTGGAACTAAGATTTCAAGACTCTTGATTAACTTTAGACTAATGGAATTTCCGCAGGCTTATTTCCTATAAACGCTGTTATATTTCGGCCCCTTGGCTTTTCTATTGGTGCAGACTCCTCCCTCATTGGGTCGAAATTTATATACAGGCGTCCCTCATAAAAGACGGTTAATTCATACCGTACTATATCGAAATCATGTTACATGAGACTTGTTTATTTATTTATTTAAATTATTATTTTATTCCTTATTAAATTAATTATGCTTGTGCATAATATAAACTAGGAAAATATGTACCGTGTAGTATCAAAACTAAAACAAAACGAGACTTTGATGTAATATAAATTAAGCAGAAACGATCTTTGGGTATTGGCTGCCCGCGTGCAAAGCCCAAATGTGCCACCCCTCTACAGAATTTTTCATATTTTGACGGGCTAAGATTTGAAAAATAAGCCTACTAAAGCTACCCAAAAACCCAAGCAATTGGAGGTTAAGTTTCCCAGGGGGAAACAGGCACTCCGTCACTATTCTGCCATATTATGATGAACACTTAACGTTGACGTTATAAAATCATCTTGCTGTAGATTAATAATACTATATGAATAGTGAAGTGTTTTTCAAACAGGCTTTGTAATGAAAATCATTTAATCAAAAGGAGGTGCAAGATTGTTTCTCAAATAATTTGACAAGAAATAATATTACAAGAAATTACGTTCTAATTGAGGTGTAACTCTTACACTAAAAAGGAAAACGGACATTATTTATAAGCGTTGTAAAAACCAAAGAAAAAATCCCTTCTTTCATCTATTTTGTTTTTCTAAATTATAAGGCTATTATAAAATTGAAAATTTTTATTTTCCGCAAGTGCCTATTGAGTTTAAACACTCCTTGCCTTAGGTAATATTAACCATATTAGCTATTTTAGCAAAGCAACTTTTCAAATATCATTTTTGAGAATCTTTTGTTAAGACGCGATCTAGAGCAGCTTATAAGCAAAAAAGAAAAAGAAAAAACCTTTTCTATTGTGGTATTACCGGCTCTCCCACGAATTTTGCAATCAAATAAAAGATGCATGAAGTGGCGTAACAGAAAATAATAGGGCCCCCACAAGGTCAGGTTTTCGGCACCAATCCAGATCTTACAAAGGATTTAAAAACCATGACTTAATGTACCTCTCGCATCACGTAAAAATATTTAAACATTAAACTTATAACTGAAAACAAAATCAACCTGAGTCTGAGTAAACGAAGTAAATAACGTATAACATTAGAGAGTATTTATAGTATTTATTAAAATGGAAAATCTAACAACAGTTGACAGATAACCTGGTAACTTAAATAAAAACAATTCACTAAGAAAAACAAGAAAACTGTAAAATAATTTTCGATTTCAATTTTTTTACGAAAGAAAAAAAGTATTGTTTACCTTAATCTTCGTTTCTGAATCCCGGGATGAGCTTGATCTGAAGTTCGTTATATTCTAGCATAAATACTGCCACTCTTAAAAAGGAAAGTTCTTTGTATGATGCAAAAATGATTTAATGAAAAAAGAAATAAAAAACTGATACATTCCGCGCGTTTTAAGACAAGACACAACTACTATTACTAATACAAAGACTAAAAGAAAATTTGTTCCCTTAAATCTGTATCTGTGGGCAGTGGCGTAACGGAGAACATTTGGATCCCCCTGCAAAGTCAGGTTTTGGGCCCCCTAGAATCCAAGGCCCCCTTTCCCGCGATGCGGGTGTGTACCTTACGCCACTGCATGTATGTAAAGAGTAGAAATTAATGGCAATGAACCAACACACTGCACGCTAACATTCTATTTTTCTTAAATTATGGTATGCTATCGGAAAATTGGGACTTATTTTGATTTTTCAATATTTATTAAAAATTCAGCATATTTATTCGACTTATTATGTTTTATTTTGAGAAATTCTTGAAAGTTTTTTCTTGATTGAAGAACTATAAGAGGCCTACGGCCTTGTTTTGGCCGCCCGCGTGCTGAGCACGTGCTACACACCTGCTAGGATCGGGCCTGAATTCAAGATCGAAATCTAGATTGAAGGTGTAAAATACAGAGGGCTCTTTCCAATAAAACTTACAAATAAAAAAGTTAGTTAACTTCCAAGTTTTTAATCAAAAACAAAAACATGAAATATAAAAATTAAAAATACAACAATTTTATTACTGTTATACAACAATTTACAATTCAGTTTTATATAATTAATGTTGCCTTCAGAAAGATAAATAAATAAATAATAAGAGTAATAATACATTTTCAATGCATATTGTCAAATAGAAAATCAGCTGTTTTCTTTTGCAATAAAGTTGGGAATTCCCCTTGTTGAACATAATTGGGGGAAAAAATCCAGTTGGGAATTTCCTTTATTGAACGAAAAATGATATGCAATTTTTAAAATCGTGTTATATCAAAACCGTGTAATAACAATCGCACTTTTTGTACCTTCGTGTTATACAAGGGACGCCTGTATTTATCATTAGAATGGAGGGGGGAGGGGGGCATTTTACATTTTCCTGAAAATTATTTAGAAGATCATGAAAGGTGAACCCTCATTTAAAAATATTATAAATTTTTGGATATGTCGTCTTGTACGGGGTTGAATATGGACTTTCATAAAAATTTTACGCTTATTTGCTACTCATTTCAGTTCCATTAAAAAAAAATTTTTAAATACAGGCAATTTATCTGATTAATAATAAAACATTTTATTATTATTACTATTATGCACTAAGTTCAATTAAGAGTTTTTATTTACTTCTTACAAATATTGACGTAAAATTAGACTTATCAGTTTCAATGATTTGTAATTTCAATCCTTCATATCTGATTTTTGGGATTCTCCTTCCCTTGATGGAATTAATTTGTAGATACTGAATTAGTTTTGTATATGTAGAAATTAATTCTATATGAAATTGTTCGCTGAAAAATCGCAAATACACTAATTCAGCATGAATAAAAAAAAACATTTTCAATAAATCTCACAAGACAAAAAATGACATATGTAAAGTCAAAAGAAGCTAATCACAATAAATGTGTGCGTGATATACACTCAGGAACATTGAAATAGCGAACCAAGAAGAAAGCATCGGATTGAAATGAAATTTAATACACATAATGATACAGATGAGAGATTCACTTGATCTCAAAACAAGACAATTAAAAGAATACAGGGTGTGCAACGACACAAATACTGGGCAACTTCAATAGCGCGTTGGACCACATCCAGCTGCAATACATGCCGCCACACGGTCCGGCATTTAGTTGATAAGACACCTTATGTTGTCCTGAGGCAGATGGGCCCACAAATCTTGAACAGCCAACTCTAAGTCATGTACAGAGTGACACGATGGCATCTGCCGTTTTAGCTGATCCCACACGTGCTCTACAGGGGACAAATTGGAGGAGCGGGCCGGCCATGGAAGAGTCTGAAATGATGTAGGAAATCTTGAGCAACTCTTGCTGTATGCGAACGAGCATTATCTTGCTGGAAAATTGTCCCGGGAGACTACTTAGGAAAAGTCCTACATGGGGTAGAAGAATATCATCAACGTAACTTTGGCCCGTTAAGGTTCCACGCATCACAATTAAAGTGGACCGGCTATCATAGGCTATGGCCCCCAGACCATTACACCAGCTGTGCGGGCAGTGTGACGTAGAACAGTGTGGGGGGAATTATACCGTTCACCAGGGCGCCTCCACACCCGTACACGGTTATCATCTGTCCCCAAAACAAACCGTGATTCATCACTAAACACAGCCTTTTGCCAATATGTGACATTCCACATTGATCTGGCTTGGCACCACTGTAGAAGCAGTTGCCGATGTTCTGGTGTTAAAAGGAGTGCACGGAAAGGGCGCTTGGATTTAAGATTTGCTTCTGTCTGGAAATTGTTTGTGGAACAATTGCTACGCCTACATCTGCTCGTATCGTTGAACGAGTCACTGTGGGGTCCACAAGTGCTTGCCGCACGATCCTTCGATCCTCTCTCCTCGTGGTCTTCCTGGTCACTCCAGACCCGGTTTTCCGCTCGTGGGTCCTTCTCGTGTCCACTGCTCCCAACAGTTTCTAACGGCACACTCCGAACGATCCACCTGGCCAGCAACATGGCGCGTCGACCAGCCTGCAGTTTTCATCCCGATGATCAGGCCTCTCTCAAACTCGCTTAACTGTGAGAAATGTCTTCTAGCACGTTTACCTGGCATGTTTCGCTTACCAAAGTCTTCCTACAATCGGCGGGTAATTGTCACGTTTATGAATCTTCGAATTTGCGCTGGCTTATATAGCACCCTCTTCCCGATTGTAGCGCCACCTCGGCGTGTACGAGCATGCGTATTGGCACAAAACTTGGATCATTTGCATATCACATTACGCTGTACTTATTTGCAAAGTTTCGCGATTGTACTTAGCTTCCTTCTTGGGTTGCTATTTTCAATGTTCCTGAGTGTATAATATAAACTAATTCCCAATATATTTAATGATACAATTCGTGATTGAGGTACTTGTGTACTATTGCAACTGTATTAACGAAGTTGGCGATACTTACATAAAATCACAGCCATATTGGCGGCATTTAATAAAACCACACTAATTTTAAAAAGAGGATATGCTGATGTGTGGGAATATGGAATGGGTAATCATAAACTATGTGAAAAATAATATGTAATTATAAATGAATAATAATCCCTAAAAGAAAAAATAACTAATTTCTTTTGTTTTAATTCATTTTTTTTATTTTAATAGTATTTTATTAAGTTTTATTATTTAAGATTTCAATAAATCTCAAATTCGCATTTTAGTATTTGAGCATGTCATGTCAACTAATGGTTAAGCTTAGAATGGCAGCAAGCGAAGAAATATGAAACGAAGTACATAGCTGCCAATTCAGCGCATACAACATGTACAAAATCAGGTTGCCAAATTGGTAAATTATCTTGAAAGTTGGCATGGTTGCGATAGTACGTAAATACCGTAATTGATTCTAACAATAATGTAATATTTTTTTAATTGTGTCTTGATCAGAGGAGAACCAGTGGACCACATTAGAATGTCAAAATAATGAAGGCCCAGCTGATTACATCTATATTGAAGATTCATCAAGCAAGTCAAATATCTTGGCTGTATGTGAAATAGAAGTTTACGTAAAAGACGGTAAGCTGTAACATTTTTTTATTATATTAAATAATTTTTTAAGCGTTTTAATTTTAAAAGTTTAAAGAAAAACAATAGAATTATTTGAAGTTTAGGACCATGACTGAATTTCAAAGATAAAGATTATCTGAATTAAAGCTGATTTTTAAAGTAATATATATATATTAGCTGATTAAATTATTGAATTGATATTTGATTAGGGTATAATGCAGTTTTCTGTGAAATTATTATCTATTAATATAGTTTAAAAAAATGAGATTTTTAAAAAGTGTTTTAAGCAATTAAAATATTTTATATTGATCTATGAAAAGAAATACTAAAAAAAATCCAAAGAAACGCAAAATGTATCTGAGGGTGCTGAATTTCTTCCATTTTCAATCAGTTTAACATTCTGAATTCATTCAGTACATATTGTCAAAAGAAACTGCATTTGGTAAAAACAACTTATTCTGTGATTTAAGTAAATACCCTTAGCACTTATTCTGTGATTTAAGTAAATCCCCTTAGAACTTATTCTGTGATTTAAGTAAACCATCTTAAGTAAATTTTTTGCTGTTACAGATTTAAAGCTTTTAAGACATGATTATATATTAATGTAAAGGAGGTAGAGGTTAAGATCGGCCTTTTTTTGCCCATCGGCAAATTCATATCATGTATTTTTTCTTTTAATACTAATACTCAGTCAAAAGGAAAATGTTAGGTTTTTTCAAAAAAAATCTTTTATTAACTAGAGAAAACAGGGGGAAAATAACAATGTTAAACTATTTTTAACAAATGTCCTCGATTATATTTCTTTCTCGCTTTCACTGGCTGAATTGTCACTGGACCATCCAGTAGCAACGTCTTGAAGTGTATCAGCATATCCAAGACTTGGTGTTTTTGTCTGAGTGTGATTGTATGGCGCCAGTATATTCCAAGTACCAAAGTACAGGTGCAACATGTGCACAACTGTCAACAACTCTAGCACCAACTTTGCACTGACAATACTATTCAATGTTTGAATTATGACCTATACCTGTTCTTATCCATATGTTATATCCTTTTGAACTTGTTTTCGTGTCGTGATCTCAACAGGAGTCGAACAACTGAGGAATCTTCTCGATTAACGTAAAGAGAGTACAGCCCAGACTGATTAAGGTGTTCGTGAGTGTATGATCGGCTTTGCTTAGGTTGATATATCCGAAGAGTTAAATATCATAGCTCCTTCTATGTTAATCTTGGAAAATCTGGAAGATCAAATTCCATAGTTCATATCGTCAAAGTCCATATCGCCCTTTTTCTAGCCCAGCCGATCAGTCTGACCGATTCGTAGACAAGCTATTTTATTTCGTATCACATCAACGCGCTCGATACACCAAAACAAATGAATGCCAGTTATTATTGTAGAGTATTTGAGAGATCAAAAAATGTAGTAGTGCCTAAAGCGTTTAACAGGGTTTTTTTTAATGAAAGTTAGAAAAAGCGCTTAAAATAACAAAACTCAACGAATTTGCCAAGTTTGATGACTTTTTTTTATGTGACATGGTATTGTTTTCCTTACTATTTTAGAATAAAAGTAAAGATCAATAACTAAAGTTCAATATAAATATAATAATATAGCTCCTATAAATACTTTGAAATTTCATGACTAGGATGGGCGGAAAAAGGCCGATCTTTACCCACCTCCTTTGTTTTCTCCAATTAATTTCCTTATGTATTCTTGCACAGGTTGTTGTACACAAAATAAAATTGCTGAACTTAAAAGATTAAATGTATAAATAATGTTGCTACTTCTTAAAATGTTTTAATGCATGTCATTGTCGAAGCAAAATATTCTGAGGGAGAGTGTTTATTAATGCCTCTATTAAACGACGCGAGGGATATTGGTGACGGACTACGTAGTTTTAAATCGTGATCAAGTAGAGCGATTTGTACACTTTACTCTCCTGAATTCCACACCATACAAGTAACAGCAAATTTAAAGTGCGTCAGCCCCTCTACATGCGGGTCTTCAGCGGAACCCATGACTCGACAACGTTTGCCACGAGTTCTTGACCATGACCATTTGGCTACCGTGCCCATATAAAAGTATTGATATGTTTATAAAGAGAGACTATAATATAGAATATATTAAAATAATTCAATCTTTTTATCGTCTGGGTATTAAATGCTTGTGTTAAAAAAATATCACAAAACCCAAATACCAGATACAATATTATTCTAAGTTCAAATTAAATTTAGATAAAGCTATTTCTATTTGGTTTATGCTACAGAATCGAAAAAAATTCAGGAATCGTGATTTTGCATACATCTAAAATATCATGAAAGAAATCATATGTTAGTAGAACTCAAAAAATCTGAATTCTCGAAAAGCTTGAATAAGAATGCAAGTAGACGTCATGATTTATAGGCTTTATTTCGAACATTTCGTAGTATTCAGAGAGAAAAGTAATTTAAAAACATAACCCTGAAAGAGAATTTTTAATAAAATATTGAACTGACTTTTGAGTAAATGAAAAAAAAAAAGCATTTTCAAAAAGCAAGCTCAAAAAAGCAAGGAGAGCATTTTCTTCCGATCGATTGGACAATATTTGAGAGTTAACACCTTTTTTGTTGAAGATTCAAAAACTTGGTAAAAATGCATTAAAGCTAATTAATTTTTTTATTGATCTTAATTTTAAAATAGTTATAGTATATATATTTGAACTTGAGTCTATATTTTCAGAATAATTATAAAGTAGGAAACAAAGAGAAACTATAAACTGAAACTCGAAAACAATTTACAGTGAATTGAGGACTTGAAATGAGACCATTTCTGTAAAGCATCAATATTCCTAAATTATTCAATCTGTATGCTAGGCAAATAATTTCTTTCTTCCTTTTGCAATCTCTGTTCATCATATTTATAATATACTTTCTAATATTGATATATAATTCCTATTACGTTCCTAAAAATATAGGTTTAATTTCAGATATATTTATCGTTAAATTAACCTAAAATAATGTAAAATAAATTTTACAATATTTAAATAAGAAAATCGTTCAACCTTTTTTTATAAAAAGTTGAAACTCTCAGAAAAGTCATGTTACCTTTTGATGCAAAATTATTCCAAATATAGATGGTAGATAAAATAATGGAATCACCTGCTGAAGAAAGAGCATAAAAAATATTACCTAAATTTCCATATGATCCAAGCGTTGCTGTTTGCTATTATTATTTATTATAATGCAAAATATCTACTACAAGTAACACACTTATATAAAGAAACGTCAGTTATGTAAATCAGTTATTTTAAAATGTCAAAACTAAAGGACTTTTAGAAATGCATTACTATGGAAACTCGCCTAGAGTAGGGGCTAAAGCGTTTTGTGGGTATGTCAAGAGGAAGAATAATGTGTTACTTGTAAACGTGGAAACTGGTGATGGAAAAAAGTTACCGGGCAGCGATCTCAGTAAGCAATAGCACAAATTATTCTACAAAAACTTGAATCCATGGCGGAAAAAATGTCAAAAAATTTGAACGTCGGTCAAGTAAACTATTTCAAGCAGTATAATTAGACAAAAATTTCACACATTAGATTTTTTACGGACGTTTTATAAAACACAGACTTTTCATTGGTGGCATTAATATAAAGAAATGCTTTCAAAGCATCAAAACTGGAACTTTGATAACTACAAAGTTATTGCTTAGTCTGACGAATCATTTATCCCTTTGTAAGAATTTATTGCATTAAGAATTTATGTTTGATGAAACCCCACAAAAGCATTTCATCTCGGCTACTTGGTTCAAACTGTAAAGTACGCAGCTGGATTTTTGAAGGTGTAGGATGCTGTTTCTTAAACTTCCTTAAAATTAATAGACATTCATAAAGATCGAGTAACAGTTCATATTAATTTGAACGTATCCCAAAATCATATTCATTAAATTTTATTAATGAACACTAGGGTGAAGTGAAACAAATGCCTTGGCCCCCATAGTCTCTGGATCTTAATAGTTACGAAACTTTATGCTAATATATTGAGCGAAAAATGGAGGACGAGCTTCCCCCACTTTCAAACTGTTTAGAGCAGTGATACTCAACCTGCGGCTCACCGAGCCATTTTAAGTGACCCGGTCAGTGTCCATTGCTCTGAAAAATTCACTTATTTAAGAACAATAAATAAATTATAGTTTGAAAAAAACTAAAAAACACGCTTTTATACAGAATCGAACTAAAAAGTAAAAAAATAATTCTTAATAAAGAATAAAATGATTAACGAGAAAATGAATGTCATTGTGGTAAAAGCGTGGGGTGCTTTGTACTACATTTTTACACTAATTCAGATTTTCGGAATAGAAGTTAGAAATTATAACAATTGACACATTTATAGAACACCCCACGCTTTTACCCCAATGACATTCATTTACTCGTTAATAATTTTATTCTTTATTTAGAATTATTTTTTTACTTTTTAGTTCGATTCTGTATAAAAGCGTGTTTTTTAGTTTTTTTCAAACTATAATTTATTTTTCATTTTTTAGTTCGAACTACAATAAACGCATGTTTTTTAAACTATCATTTATTCATTGTTGAATTTATCCTTGAGTTTGATATTTGAAGCTGGAATTACGTGGCTGTAGAATTAGTCTTGCTCTTCAATGGATATTAATTAACGGGTCTGAAGTGTATTTATTCTCTCCGTTTACGAGGCCTCGGATGAGTTCCGTATCGTTATATTAGATTCCGTCTCTTCTGAAAAGGTCAAACAAATAAAAGTGTGTTGAGAAGGAAAAATTCGAATAAAAAAATTTTTTAATGTACCATGTTTTTATAACGGACTAAAAATTATAAAATTCCTCCTTTTCGTTTTCTTTTTTCACATTTTCATGCATTGTCATCCACTTCTGAGCTATGGTCTAAATTTCAAGTCTCTAGCTCCTCGGAAAGTCACACAGTTTAAAATCAATTACAAAATTCCACCCGGACAGACATTAAAGAAAGCGAGTTAATAAACACATGGTAATATGAAGTGTCAATCGTTTTTTCACGTGTTCCTTTTAAACGTGTTCCTTTCATGTTAATTCGTATAATCCCTTCTAAACGCGTATTGCTTTATAAAAATAAAAAATATTTAGCAGTCAGAACGTAAATTATTTTTTTTTCACATGCACGAGCCTTATTTTCATTTTCAGAAACATGTTTATATTATGGTAAAAAATTGCTAACACACACCCACCCTCCACTCTCTCAGATACAGAACACTTTTTTTTTGTTTTATTTCTATTAACCGCAAGTGTTTTTTATTCCTGCATATAATTAGCTTTAAATTCAAAACACTCGCTTCCTTATTCTTTTAGTTGCTAAATCTGAAATTAGATGCCAAATCTGGAAATGATGTATGAAATTAGTTGCCATATCTGAAAATGGTATATGGAACTATTCACCAAATTTAAAAATGATTTCTGCAATAAGTCGCCAAATCTGATTATCCTTATTCCTGACGATTCTGAAAAGGACAATGGAACAAAATTATGAAATTATTGTATTGTCATCAGTCCTTGACAAGTGTGCGAAATTTCGAATGAATCCGATCTTTTTATTTGGGTAAAAATCGAGTTCTAAGATTCCGTTACATGCAAGTGAAACTTATAAAAGCGTATTAATTAAAAATTTGGTGTCAAGAAGTCACACAAACAAATCAATTTTGCTTTTTGTTGTCAATGTCATACGATTGCGCGAATTGATGTTCTTTTTCTATTTTTAACAGTTACGGTTAGTGATAACAGACAACAGTGGAGAAGTGACTATTTTTTTTAGGGGTGGAACTAATTTGTAACTATCTTTCATACAAGCGAAAAATATCCGAAGGAAATATATCATTTCAAGACAATTGAGAGATTGACTATTTAGTAGTGAAAAACAAACATGGATCAGTAATCGTTTGATTTGTCACGAAAGTGTATTTAAAAAATACCGATAAACAGGAATCATTCAATGATACTTTCCTCGAAGATTTCTTTCACGAGGTAATAAATAGGTTTTCTTGAATAATCTTTGCAACAGCAACAAAGTGTTTTGTCAATGGTTATGTCACAGGGGTAATAAAAAATCTTATGAAGTTTGTCATATTATTGGTAATCATATGAAACCGTTTACTGATGCAGAAATTGTGAAGAAGTGTTTCTTAAATGCTTCTAATTCAGTGTTAGTTACAAAAATAAAAAAATTATAGTTAAAAAAAAGCAAAACGAGAGTTAAAATATTTTCAATTTTCCACATTTTAAATCCCCCCCCCTTTTATCCTCATGATGCGACCTGCGTGAAATTGCTAACATATGTATGCTTCCCACCGTGAAATAGCTGACAAATGTATGCGCCCCCCCCCCAGAAAAAAAGGTTGAGTACCACTCATTTAGAGGATAAATGTTATGAAATACTGACATGTTATGTGAGAGATCTACATATATCTGTTTCTTGGGTTATTGATCGGATATTGATATCTCTAAGGGCCCTTTCACGAGAGTTAACTTCGGCCACACATAATAGAAGAAGCAGACAGTCTTGAGCTAATTTTGAATAGAAATCACCTGGGTCCTTTCACACGTAGTCAACAAGCGCTCCCGTAACAAGTTCTCCTCCCCACTAGTTAACTCAACTAAAATGATACTACACACGCGGCTACTTATGTATTGAAAAAATGGGGAAAGCCTTTTTTTTTTCTTCTTCGGACTCAATCATTGCACCGATGAGATTGTGAACTTCGCTACAGCACTCCCTTTTCAATCAACTGTGTGCCCAGGTGTGAAAGGAATTATCTCTCCTCTTCACATTAGAGGACTAACAGAAAGTTCCTTCGTGTGAAACCAGCCTAATGCTCACGGTTGAGTAATGTCGTATTAATAAAAATAATAATTTAATTCCAAATGTTTGCATTTTTTGTTTACTACCGTAGCTATGGTAGCTACTAGTCTATAAAGGCTATATATATTAATTACAATTTAGTAACATAAGAATTGCGGTCTTAAAACAAGATCATAGACAGACACGCCATGCGGAAAAACTGAAAAATCTCCTTTTTGAGTAGCATAGTATCTAAGAGTGCGACCAAAAGTGCTATCTAACTTTTGATTTCAGTTTTAGATTGCAAGGTACATTACCAGTATCTGTGTAGCCATTGTACTAAGTTAACTTAAGAAAAAATAACTTTTTTTCAGGCTCAGTAATTACTAACTTAAATCGTGTATTCTGAAGCTTTTTTCAGTTCATTTGCCAACATGATATTTCTATAGTACTGATCTTGTCCTTTCTTTACAGATGTATGGTGTAAGAATTCACCTGAACTGTTTATACCCAATGGTCGCTTAGAGGTGAGTCGAGATAAAGCGACGCTTCGGTGTTTAGAAGGTTTCAAAGCGAGAGATAACACCCGTCTTGTTTGCGAGAAAAATTCCTGGGCTGGACCAAACTTGCAGTGTGAAGGTGCATATAAAATAATTCAAATACTAAAAATATATATATTTACTTTTACTTTCTATTTTCTGTCAGGGAAATTTAAATATTTTTGACTAATATCAGAATATTTGTCTTTGTATAGTACATTAATAATTGTTTTTTAAAAAAAATCTTTTTTCAAAGTTTTATTATTCTTGCTTATATCACTCTTTTCTATACACTTACTACAGAATTTCAAAGATTTTACCAAAAAAGATTTCAAGATTTGAATGCATTTTATTTTTGAAATGTATAATCAGCTCGCATTTTTTAAAATGCATAAGTTCGAGATTATTTGTTTTGCCTTATACCCCCAAAATTAGACAAATTCACATAGATTGCAATATGGCTAAAATTATATCAGTTAATTAAATAGTAATGCATTATTTTATTGAAAAGATGAACTTATTTCTTACTTTAAATGAAAATATATACTCGCATCGCGCTTCCACGCCACATGTCCGTGGTTCAAAACCCGGGGTAGGCAAGATCGACTCAGCCTATCATCTCATCAGTGGGTCGACAAATGAGCACCAAGATTGCTTGGAAACTAAACACTGGGGGAGGGGGTTCGTGTTAGGCTGACAAGCTGACCGGAACATCATTCATTTCAGTGCCCATGGTCATGAAAACTGTAGGCCTTGGCTCTCTTGGACTGTTGTACCACAGAGTTTAGTTTAGTTAATATACTATAATATTAATTTAAACCGTTAGAAAATTCTCCATTTGGTACAGCATATATTTTAAATTTCTTTTTATGCTACATGCTTATTGCTCTCTTATGTAATATACACAATAAATAATTTTCAACAGTCTCTAATTTTCAAAATAAGTTCTTAAAAGGTTTACATGAACTCGCAGAACTAATGAAATCTTATTTAAAAATTTACTACACAAATATTTAAATTTTATATTTTTATAATTTAGCATCTAAATGAGAATATGTATTTAATGCATAGAATGATTTTACTGAAGTTATTTACTAGGTATTTAAAAAGAAATTTTGCATTTATGGATTATTTTTATTCGATATTCCGAGGTGAACAGTTACTATTGTAATCTGTCATAATATAGCTTAGCTGCTAGCTTATTATTTCAAAATTATTTCATATAATCGAATTATTTTCAAAATACTTAGTAATACTTAAATTGCTAAATTTAAAAAAATGTAGCGAAGTGTAACAAGTCATCAATTTTTTATTAACAAATCTGACATCAGTAGAACCATGACAAGCAATTTATTCTAGAAATGATTTAGGTATGCAATGTATATTCTTAGAAAGCAATTTAAAATAAATTTTATAAATCAGTATTTTTATTTACCTTATTACATCCCATACAGCTAATTTTTTAATATAAAAAAATTGTTAAATTAAATAAAAATCGATTGAACAATTTTTTTAAGGTTAAAGTTGTGTGTAGATTCAAAATGTTGGTTACTTATATATCGCTGAAACTGAATTCCGGAATAAAATTTAAACCAACAAGAAGAATGTTTTCAATTCTGTATTTTAACTTTACATATTTTAAGTTCTGCAATCAATAGAATAAAAGCTTAAGTGGCAGCAAACGGATCTTTAAGGTATCCGACTACTAAGTTGTGATTTTTGCCAAAAATTGACAAATTTTTTTATGATTTTATTTTATAGGCCATCTTATTAGCTTTATAAAATTGCCAAGTTTATTATTTTCCGTTCACTAGAACAAAAATTATAAATGATTTTTAGTAAAAGCAGATGCCATTACTTTAAGCAAGATGTCATACTTTAAAACACGTTTCACTCGAAATGCGTTTTTTTTTTAATGCTAGAACAGCGATTGCTTAAACACTTTTACAAATAAATAACTGAAATTTTTTGTGCATGTTCTGTTTAATTGCAGAAGTGTTTTAACTTTCAGATTTATCAATCACTGCTTTATTACAAAATTTACAGTTCCTTATGCGAATATAACTAAAGTTTTTTATTTAAGGAATTTCATATAATAACTGAGATAAAGTTCTCTAGTTCTTGTAAAAATAAAAATATCTCTTATCCTAAAAATCATTTCAAAAATGAATAACATGAGAACATATCAGAATTGAAAAAACTGAAAACTTATTCATGAACTTTTGGTACAGAATGGGCCGCGGTTACCTTATTTTTTATACATTTTACCCATTTTAGTAATAATAATTTCTTTTCTCTTCTTTATTTTAGCATTTTTTTCTTAAAATGTCTGAACAAATCTAAAAACAACAACAACAAAAATTCCCCATAATTCAACTTTTTTTTAAAAAAACTATGTTTTTTAGAGATTCTTTGTGATGCAAATGTTGGCAACGAAACTTTTGTCGGTGGAGAGTGGCAAATTGAAGGCAATGCAAGGAAACTTTCTGTTGGTACCAAAAGAAAGCTGGTATGTAGATCAAATTACTACATTGAAGGAAAGCCACAGTTAGTAACGTGTTTCAAAAACGGCACATGGTCAAGGACATCTGCTATATGTGTTGGTGAGTATGCATGTCTTCATGTGGTATTATTGGTAAAAAAAATGGTTCAGTTATCGAACATTAATAATTACCAACTTAGTTTCAAAAAATACATTTTGGACTATTGAACATTCTAAGTATTTTTAAATATTATTTCAATTTTTCTTTAACATCATATTTTATTATTATTTTTTCTGCTTCTATTCGTATAATATTTGTTTGTAACATTTTGAACTGCATCGATACTGATTTTATATTACTAAAATGATATTTTGTATTCAGATTGTGGCAACATGTTAAAATATTTTTAGTTCCAATTACTGAGGTTCAAGTCTGTTGACGTTTTTAAAAAATAATGTGATTTTGAAACAATTGAAATATATTACTTAGTGTCGCTTCTCCAGAATAAAAACACAAAGGTCACAAATCCGATTTACAAATTCCATGTATACTAAAATATACAGAAGGGAAAAGAAGGGAAATTAAAATGCTAGATAAGAAGATCGAAATTATACTCATTTGGAAATATTTTCTTGACGATAATTCATTCAATAAAAAAAAAAGATTATCTTTTGGTGATTAGGTCATTTATTTTTTTCAAATCAAGTCACGAAAATTAAAATTCGATTAATTTATTGCTTGATTCCTATGTCAATCCCTCGCACTGGAATTTTGTAAAATCTCATTTTCTTCGATTAATTTAATATTATTGTAAGTATTATATAGTTTTATTATAATTTTTTCTCAGAAGTTCTATTTAAAATACCATCCTCATTAATATTCAAAGAAAATCACCAAATCCATAGTCAAATTATTAGCTCCACTTGCTCATTTTTTTAACATTTAAATTCCCGTTTGTAGGTTAGAAATTTGCTATATTTTCGAATATTCGTACAAAATAATAATTCCTTTTTTGAATAACAGAAACATCTATTTTAACATATAATAATTAGATTTATCTTCGCATGCAATGAAAGATCAGATTTGTGAATATTTATGTATTATAGAAACTCAAGATGTGGATTTATCTTAGAAAAATAAAAAACTAATTCCCTGGATATTTCTTAAAATGAAAGTAAACAAAAGCACGTAAAAGGTTTTCTTATTTTTGCCTTATAAAAGTCTGACTTTTAGTCGTTTCCGCTTCCGCATTCTACTTTGATTTCTTCTCAATATATTAAAAAGCTATGTTTAACCAGTCATATCCCAAAGCATTTTTGTAAAGAAATACGTGCATAAAATATGACTTTCTCGTTTACTTAAATCCTCTTGTCATTTGTTCTGATAATTTCATTGGAGAAATTTGATCTGATAGAGAAATTCAATTTAAGTAGTAAAAACATGGATTACGTTTAATATTACAACATATATCTTATAAGAAAAATCTGAAATATGTTACATATAATCAAGTAAGTATCAAATAATGAATGTGTTCGCTCGGCAATGAAATTCTAAACCAATCTTAACATTGTTAATATACCTTAAATATTATCAGTTGATATATTATTAATAATTTAGATTTTGTTGCCCTTTTTTTATATTTATAGTATTTCTGGTTTCATCTGATTATATTTTGAAAACTATATGTATACCAAATCATCTTGATACCAACAACTTGATACAAAAAATATCACTTTACAGAAAATTAGAAGGAATTGTGTATCAAACTAACACACTTTAAAAGTTAGCTTATCTTCACTTCTAATTTTTGTAAGAAAATTTCCATGAGTACAGCATTTGGAAAAATATAAATTATTTATTAATACTTCACCAACGAATACAGTTATTAAAACATAACATCATATCTAAATTATTTTATTACTGTTTTAAATAGCCCTGTTTTCTGATACATTTAAAAACATTTCTTCGCCTTATCATTTATAAAAGAAAAACCCGGATGCAATCCCTTCCGGGTATATCATTTCGCATTAAGATCCTAAATTTTTATCAATACTCTCTTCTTTCTTTTTTAGAATTATTTTTAACACTTTCACTTTTAAGGTGAAAGTAAAACCGTGAAATTTATTTCTTTTGGTATGCGTCATTTTATGAAAGAAAAAATCTACTTCTCTTAGTGAGCTCACATTTACTTTTTTAGTTAATTCAAAGAAGAACTGATAGATGGTAAGTTTTATCGGAGGAAGAGCTTTATTTGACCAAACTGCGTCAAACTCTTTTTAAAACATGAAATGTACTACCCAAATCAGGAGTTCCTACCCATATTGTCGCACGGGGACATTACGGATTAAATTATCGTTTAAAAAAACTAAGTTGTAACTTAATCTTTTAGTCGCCAAATCTGGAAATGGCATCTGAAAATAGTCGCCAAATGCGGGATGGGATCTGAAAATGGGAAATCCTTAATCCTGATGTTCCTGATCAGGACAATGGATCAAAATTATTAAATTATTGTAATGTCATGGGTCCTAGATAAGTGAGCAAAATTTCGAATTAATCTGACCTTTTAAAATGGTTAAAAATGGAGTTGAAAGATTCCGTTACATACAAGTGAAGCTTATGAAAGGGTGTTAAAAAAGCAGTGTAAATGCAAATAGGTTTCTAATTAAAAGTTATTTAAGTATTATGTACTTTTAACCCCTTGAGTAACATGTAACCACTTGTGGATACATATAATGTACAGGGTAAAATCCCATTGTAACCCGTTATTTATACATGACTTATTTAGGTGTACAACCAGTGTAACCATTTCAAGAAACATTATAAGGTAGATTTTCTTTTATTGGTGATTGTGTAAAATTACAAAATGTATGGGTAGCAAAAATTTGAAAAAAATAGGAAAATTAGAATTAAAATTACATATCTTTATCACAAACTGCTCAAAATATTCCTTGGAATAAAAAGCTCTTCTACAAGCGTTACGACGCCGCGGTAGCCGAATGGTCTAGGTATCGGATCGTGGCTGGTATGTCATGAGTTCGATCACAGTACCGCTAAAGACCCGTCGTGCAGGGAAGCGATGCACGTTAAATCTGTCGAGAGCTCAAACGTCCTCCTTTTGGTGTGTGTGGTACTTAGGAGATAGGTACCAACTCAGGTGTCGTCCTTGTCACTTGACCAAGGTTCAAAATTACGAGGTCCATCGCCAAAAGCCCTCGTGTATATAGCTGAACAATGTGACATTAATATTCACTCACTCACTCTACAAGCATTACATAAATGTATTGTCATTTTTGTGTTCCATTTCTTCATCACAAATAGATAAATCCGTATCAGAGCCACTGTCGCGTATGCATCGGTTTCCGGCAAATATTCTCATTCAGTATCACTTTCGTTGAAATCCATCAACGATGCAATATTGGCTAGGAAAAATATAAATAAACAACAAAAAAATTTATACAAACTTTAGAAAGCGAAACTAAATTACGAACGAGCGTGCACCTTGGTCAGCATCAAAAGTAAAAATGTAATGTGCAATATAACACGTCAAGATCCTTAGAAATCTTCGATTTGCGAATATGCTAGAAAACATGGTCTGGTATGCTAGGGGTTAAGGGACTTTCCTATTTGTCCATAGAAATCAATCGTAAGATATCTTTTGATGATCAGGGAGAAAACCTGAAAATTTGCGAATTTCTCTAATTCTGCTTTTAAGAGAGCAAGAAATTATGTTGGTTGTGTACATCTCTAAGTGGTTTAGACTCAGATATGAAAGAATTAAAAAAAAATTAGCCGGAGAAAATTTTCAATAAACTAATAAAATCTACTACATGTTTGTTGTGGGTTTGTCTATCTGGGAAGCATTTTTTTATTTTTAGATGGATGGTTTATTTGAGTTATGTATGTTGTCTTGGTTTGTTTTTGACTAAGGGCTTTAAGTTTGGGTATTTAAAAAATACTGCCCTGGTCTTAATTCCTTATACATCAATGAGAATTAAGGGCTTATCTGACTATAAGACGTTCCGAGATTTTTTTAATGTCAATATGACATTATTTGCATACCAACAGACACTGCAAGCGTAGATGATTTCAGGTCTAAGGATTAGAACAGGGGTAGCCAACCCGCAGCCCGAGGGCCTCATGTGGCCCGCCTTGAATAATTTTGTGGCCCACGAAATTCGTTATACAATTTTACAAAATACGACTATTTTGCGCAATACTTTTGCTTTTAGTTTTTTTTTTAACAAATAAATCCCATAACTGTTTCTATTTTATCCCATTGCTTCTGTTACTGAGAATCTTTTTATTTTCGAAAATGAAATTTATGAAACATTAATCTCGCTCAAACCTAACAGACTAAAACCTGCAACATCAATTAGATGCGTAAATACTCGCATTGAGATCGACTTGCAAAGAGTTGAGAAACAAATATCTCACTAATTAAATCGACTGTGTGGCGTAGTTGATTTGTCACTGGCCTTCTGCACCCAAGGTTGTGGGTTCGATCCCGGCCCAAGTCGGTGGATTTTTATAATGCAGAAAAACAACAGGGACCATGTCGTATGAGTATGCGGCATGTAAAAAATCCCTTGAAGTGCCCGTTTGGCTTGGGTGTTCTCGGCAAAATTAAATTCCTAAGTTTGATTTCGCATCATCAGAGCTCAGGTGCCTCCATCTGGGGAGGAAACTGGTCGTCAAAATTACTTGCGGCAATTGGTGTCGCCTATACGGTGCCGCACTAAAAAATGATACCAGCTCCTAGGGAATGAAATAGGTCTGCAAAGGTAAAAAATACCAACACCCAGCCCCATAGAAAAAAAACTAATTAAATACATTAAAAACATTATTTGATCATTGCATTATTATTATTATATTATCTATGTTTGTATACACATAAAAAACACTATGAAAAAAATAATAATATGTCTATCTGCTTTAAGCTTCAATCCCAATAAAGGTTTGTAATGGTTTTCCAAATCTAATATAAAGATATACATTTTTGTATGCGGCTCGCCAGATTGTAATGTTTTTACGAAATGGCCGGCGATGTCATTTGGGTTGGACAACCCTGGATTAGAATGTAGCTGAACAATTTATTAGACCTACTTAATGTAGGTTTTCTTAAGATTAAGGAGTATAACTTAAGATCGGTACTCTTTCCTAAGTAATATGTTGTCAGTATTTTTGTTGTTGCTGTTATAACGTAACACAAAGATGTGTTTTGTACTCTGTGATCTTGAGATTCTGTTCTTTTGAAAATTGATTGCCTTTTTGTAAAGATCTTTTGAAGTGAAAACTTCTTCAGGCACGTTTTGCTGAAGAGAGAATCTAAATTAAGCTTCAGGTTTGGGTGCGTTACGCTTAATCAGCTTTTCTTGGCTCCAGTCGGCAATCGTGCTCGGGTCGGCGACAATCACTAAGTTTTAAATTAAAAACTTTAAAAGCGTTGGGGAGGGGGGTTCAAATTTTATACACACTTTTTCCCGTTGAGTTTTATTTTCTTTATTTAAATATTATTGTCATGCAGCCCACTTCCACTCAACTCCATCCTGAGAACGAGAGAAGAGGAGTGTAAGCGAGAATAAATGAGAAAAAAATATATTATTCTCATGTAGGGCATCGAAGATAAAAAGGAACGAAACATGGTATCTATTTTTTTGATTCAGTAGAAAGAGCATTTAAGCACAACATGGTGTCAAAAGAATTAAAATCCGAAATTTTAGAAAAGTTGATTGACGAGAAAGTTGCTAATACTTTGGTTTCTATTAATGATAACTAAGAGATTACGAGAAAATAAAAGCATTAATTGTGAAAAAGTACAAACCCTCTCATTTTGTTTGCTTAGAGGATTTTAAGAAAAGTAAACGGCTCTCAGGGCATAAGGTTTCCTAGTCATATAGTATACGGTGTTATATAAGTTACAGTAACGGTACTTAAGTATTATCGCAACGGTATTGGCGACATTATATGAAAGAAATCACATGGTTGCCAATTCAGCAATTAAGACACATAGAAATTCAGGATTGCCAACTTGGAGAGCTATTTTGAACTTTTGCTTTATTGCTATAGTACGTACCTTATAAATATATTTATTATATAAAAATCTATGTAAAAAAGTAATTTACATATTAGTAAATATTTTTAAATAATTAGAACAATTAACATTTAAATCGTATATACTCATACATAAATGTACAAGGATGCGTAATTATTTAAACGTTACTCTTTATAGAAAATGGATGAAACAAAAAATTCCACTGATGAATGAGCACGAAAAAGAGAACTAACTACTTACCGCCGCAAAGCGAAAATGTAAAAGAAAACGTAGTACATTCGAACAACTGGATTCTCTTGCCCAGAATAAATTAGAAGTTTTTACTTCTATCGTGCGGTCATAAGTACACACCATTTTTTTTTTTTGTATGCTTCGGGAGAAGATGCCCTGTTTTAAATGCATTCAACCATATCTTCTGTTTAGAGCTCAGCTTCAGTCGTTGCAGGCAAAAACCTTAATTACCATCTTAAGGAGTCAATCTTTGACAGGCTGAATCCTATATAGTATTCTTCCGCCTTTTTGTTCTTTTATAAGGAAATCAATTTCACGATGTTCAATAACACACTTGGGTTGGATCCGGTTGTAATTTCACTGATATATAGTGCCAAAATTAAGGTTTTTAGTGGTGGAGGGAACTAGATCTATCAGCTTCCTCTTTATTTTGGTTAATGGTCTAAAGGATTAAAAAAACCATTTTTGGTTATACAAACTATATTATCAATTGAGTCGTTTTGATGATTTTTGCGCATATTTTGTTTGGGGATTTAAGTCCCTCAGAATGTCAATGCTCTTTCTAGGATTAGGGTTAAGTTAGACTTACTAAAAAAAGTTTCCACTAAACGTTTATTTAAATTATTAATAATAGCATTATGCCTGCAATCCTGAATTGGGCTAGAAGAAAGAGCAACTATCTTACCTATAAGATGGTTCTTCAGCAATACAGCATTAATTGAAGGGAGTGGATACTATCGCTACATTTGTCCGGAGGCCGAGGTCCTGGATGGCTAAAACTCTCTTAATTAAAGGTTTGTCGGATTGTAAATAATTTGCTTCCCTTTCAAAAAATATAAATGAATCACAAATAGAATGAGGGGTTGGAGATCTGAAGGACATCATCCATAACCTCAACAATAATATCATCAAAAATTGTATCAAAGTACCAGTTATCGTATTAGGGAGCTCACCATCTGTAAAGCTCTCCATCTAGTGACTTAAGCGAAAATGATGTACGTTATCAAGATGGGGAGGGGGGATGTTTTTTTTAAAGGTGCTGCGTATTGGTATTTTTTACCTTTTGCAGACCTAGTTCATTCCCAGGAGCTGGTATCGCTTTTTAGTGCGGCACCGTATAGGCGATACCAATTGCCGCAAGTAATTTTGACGCCCAGTTTCCTCCCCAGATGGAGGCACCTGAGCTCTGACGATGCGGAATTGAACTTAGGAATTCAATTTTGCCGAGAGCACCCAAGGCAAACGGGCACTTCAAGGGTTTTTTTACATGCCGCATAATCATACGAAATGGCCGCTGTCGATTTCCTGCATCACGAAAATCCACGGACGTGGGCCGGGATCGAACCCGCAACCTTGGTGCAGAAGGCCAGTGACAAACCAACTACGCCACCCAGTCGGCTTCAAGTATTAACAGAATTAATTGGAGTTGCCTGAAACAACAAAATAAAAAGTGAGGTAGGGGAGTAACGCTGCAGCGTCAATGTTTGTTGTCAGTTCCTTTCCAGTTTTTTAACACTTCCCACTGGGATTTTCAAGTAACTTATAGTTGAAGCATATACACCCGAGATCAAAAAGAGTCAGAAAACCTTGTAAACTCTGCAGCTACAAATAGTGAAGAAAGGAATAAAAATTTTAAGAAAGGAATAGTCCAAAATAGAGAAATATTGCTAAGTTGTTTCCTAGGAACACCTAAGGGTGCGTCATCCATATTTATTATAAATATTTAATTCGGGAGGAAGAAAAGATCCCTTTGAAACCTCAGAGTCTTAAATCATGAACCTTAAAGTAGGTTATCTCCTGAAGAAAAGTAAAATTTGAAACAAAATGCATTCTAAATTTTCATTATAAGCTTGTTCGTTAAGCCATCGAGTGGTAAGACTAGGAAAAAAACTAGCTGGAAGAGAATTTATTTAAATCGAATTAAATTTCACTTATGTGTTTCCCTAAATTTTATATATATATATGTATAAAAAACAATTTTTTCTTTCATTCCAAACAAAAATTACTTTTATAAACCAAGCTATTTTTATATATTGACAGGAAGGCCAAATAAACTATATATGTTCGGTCTCTTCATAAATCTACTTCCATAGAATCATGTTACAATGGAATGAAAAGAATAATTCAATTAAAGGAAACCAAAGCAATAGTTTGTTGCAATATCAAAAGTACTTGGCGCATTTCTTCTCTTAATGCTACGAAAAGGAAGCCAAACCAGGAAGGAGAGATATAGTAACTTAGTGACAAAAAATGATAGCGTATCGATTATGTTATAGATCAGTGCTATTTGTAACCAATTTTGGTCCTTTTTATGCTTTCTGAATGTATACATATAACTTTAAATAGTAAATAAGTGTAAGAATTTCAAAATATTTAGTTTTTATAAAGATAGTTGTATTTTAAATTAAACTTTATTTTAAAAGGGTAAAAAATTCCTCAGAATCTTTCAACAAACATTATTAAAAAAAATCAGTACACTTAATCGTACACATTTTATTAAGCTAGCATACGAAAGAATAAGCAGCCATAATTAAAAACATTTTTACCTTTTTTTATTACTTTAGAAATCATATTTGAGTATATTTGAGAACATTTTATATAAATATTTTCAAAGGCCTAAGTTGGGGGAAAAGTGAAATCTTTTGCTATATGTAAGCCAAGTAAACGAAACTAATTTTTATCAGAGAAGGTACAAACAGCATGAGAAAGAGAGAGAGAGAAATAAATACAAAAAAAAAAGAGTACAAAGTCATGTTTTTCCCCACCATTTGACATTCTTTCTCTCTATATTCCTTTTTATCTTGCAATGATTTAATGTTATTCGTAGTTATTTATTTAAAATCTTACCTAATGGGAGTTCTGTGAATTTGATAAGGGATATTGTAAATTTAAATAACTTATTAAATAGACAAAGGCTTTCGAATATAGAAACAATATATCTCATACGAAATTCTCGAATATTTTCCAATCTGACTCTTACAAATTAGTAAAACTATACAAAGTTATCTTTTCGTATTCAAAGATGCGGGATTATTAAAGAAAGTTGTAATGTGTTGTTAATGATTATGTAAAATAGAAAGTTATGGTATTTTTAACGTACCACAATAATACTCCGAACTCACACGGTAGGTGGGACTGAATGATCACCACGTAAATCGAATATCTGTAAGTCGGGGTATAATTTCGCGCATAAATAGGTAAATTATTTTTAGTTTGGGTTTGGAGACGGAAAAAAAAATTAGAAAAAATGCTTAGAAAAATCTCAGAAAACACAAATATAAAGTGGCAAACCGAAGTTATTGTGATGTAGAAGATTTCATAAAATCTAAATAATTTCTCTGTCGCAAAATTTCCTCGTAGCTTACTAATCATTTTTGTTCCTTATTTTGTTTAAAAAATACGATCTTCGTGGAGTTTATATTTTCAAAAATTTGTAACTCTCTTCTCAATTTAACTCTGAGGCTTTCTACCAAATTCCCATACGTCATTCAATCTAATGATTAAACTGGGTCTGTATAAAGCAGGGATGACTAACTTTTTTAGTAATGAGCTCCACAATCTGATATAAAAAAAATCATGCGTCAATTTCAGCTTTTCGAATAAAAAAATATTAAAAAAATGTTATTTATAGACTTATTATGCGATTTATACTGAAAATACTTTGATTTTATTGTGAATCATAACAGAAAAGATTTATTCACAAACATATGTTGATGCGAATCCACAACGATATCTGACAACCAAATCGTGTAAATTTACATGTTGGAACAAATTTTCAAAATTTCTAAATAATTCGGATCATTTGTAGATGAAATAAGTTCCTTATAATTGCTTTTCGGTGTTGCCAATCAGTAATTTCGATTTGGATTTTAGGTGGGCAACAATAAATGTCTTGCGAGAAACTGAAAAGAGATTTGTCAATATATCTCCTTTTTTATCATCTTGAAAATCATTAAACCTAGCACTGAATCAATCAAGCAAAAATGTATATAAAGTTTTTAAATCTATCATGGCTTGGGACATTATTAACTTTGTTGATAGTTCCTATATTAATATGAAATGTGTCTATTAAATATTTTTTCTCATAAATCAAGAAAAAAGCAAAGTTTTTTTCTCAAAAGGAGATTTATGACCAACTAGGGTAGGAAAAATTGAATTTTTTCCTGTAATCTTAAATTTAAATAATTTAAATGTCCTATAATATCTGTAAGCAAAGTTTAATCCTAAAGCCAACCTTCATTTTTGAGAAGTAACATTCATTGGGCAGTTTACTTCCAGATATTTTAAGACGTTCTTCCTAAATCTCGTGAGTGCACATTCTTTAGAAAGCCAGTAAACACAACAATGAAGGAGCATTCTCTAGATAATAGTTTTCTATTGTAATTCAATTGAATAAGTGTATAATTAAAATAAATTCTAAGCTTGTTGTTTGTCTGAAAAAACCGCATTTTCAATAAAATTGTAAAAATTGTTATTTATTATCTTTCCATTTTTTAAGAAAATTTTCTCAATAAGTCTTCGCGTGCACGCTGTTTAAACTTCGGAGTGCCACATTGTGGCACACGTGCCATGGGTTATCCATCCTACATTGAACTTGATCTAAAGACTCAAGTTCAATGTCTTACTCTTACTCATGCATTTCTATGAGCTCATCAATTGTCAGCTTCTAATTGTGTGAATCCAGCAGCGAACTTCATCACTATCCACTTCTAAATTTATTTTGCTGGAAATATCGACAATTTTTTCAATCTCATTACCAATTTCATCAAGCTCTGCCATTAATTACTCCTGAGTTTCCGTGATGAAAAAAAAAGGACATCGTTTTTTCTAGACGCCATTTAAAGTTTTTTGTGAAATTTCACTCCGAGATTCCATTTGGATGACATGGCCGTCTCTCAAATCTGAGTAGATATAATGTACCTAACAATTATAACATGACAAATCAGAGTGCTCCATTTACCGTACGGTCTTTGGAAGTTCTCTCACCTGGACCTTCACCTCCTAGATATACACAAGGCCTCGTGACTGATTTGTGACGTCACTACTAGTAGGGAGACTTCGTCCACGCCTACGGAACTTTTCAGATGCATTTTTAAATACTTTTTATTTTTTATAACCCAACATACATTCAGGGAATTTTTTAAAAAATTAATTGATCATTAAATTCTATTTCATGTACATAAAACATAAGAGTAAATATTAGTTTACCTATTTAAATAATAATTGCAAGTATGTAATTATCGATGTATTTACTACGAACACGCATTACGATAAACATAAACACACTTAAAAACATTGCAGCAAATCATAAGAACCTTTTGTATTTGTATATTTTTTTTACAAAACTGTGCTTAGTTCTAACTTTAAAATTTATTTTTTCAACATTTTATTCAGAATAGTTACAAAAAAGGAAATAAAATTAGAAATAGTTTTTAAAACAGAAAAAAAGACAAATTAAAAAACAGTAACTTTATTGGTATCAAATACAATCACAACATAAAGAATTATAAAATAAATTTCAAATATATTTTTGAAACAAATCTATATCAGTATAATTATAGATATATACAGGAAAATAAATACATACATAAAAATAGAATACACAATTTATTTAGCTGTTTGTCAGTTACTTTTCTGCCAAAAGTAATTATTCAATTATGCATTGTTACAAATGTGAATTAAATATATTGTAAAACTTTATTGGTATCATGCACAGTAATAAACAAAAATTCACTCTCTGCAATAGCAACATTAAAAATAACCAAAAAATAAACTTCCCACAAATAACAAGTTATCATAAAAGAAGTTAAAAATATTTTTAAAATAAATCATGCATATAAAAGCATAGATATACACCTAAATGAATACATATATATTGAGAGAGAGAAATAATGCATACATAAAAATATATGTAACTTATTACATGCATAAAAATAATGCAATTTATTTAGTTAATAAAGTATGTATTTTATTTTCTTTGTTTCAACTTTTTTAATATCATTTTTTCCCTACAGTAGTTATGTATTAATGCATTTGTAGAAGTGTGGATAATATGCTTTAAAACTAGCTCAGAAGCATGATCATTGCTACAAGGTTCATCATATAAAAAAAATCAATTGTATTTATCAAGCTAATCGATATTTCTGAGGCAATTTGACGTTGATTATTTTGTTTGAGGAACATATTTTCATAATCTTTAGAAAGAAGTTTCTAAACTATTATATAGTTATAGAGTACCGCTGTAACGACATCTGGGGAAGGGCACAATAAACTTCCTCTGTCTAAGTTACGTATTAAATCATAGTTAGAATTTAGTTCAAAAGTTTTATTAAGAACAAGTGATTTGGAACAAGAGTCGCATTTTAATTTTTTATGTGCTGCTCTAGCACAAACACCAGCTAAATATGTTAAGACAGGTAGATATGGCTGAGCATCACGAAAATCTTTTTCAGATAGTGTAATATTTAAATTATGTGATACTGATGACTCTAAAGGATTTTCATTACACGAATCTTCTAAATTAATGTCTTTTAAGTTAAGCTGGCCATAAGCATTTGAAACCAAAGTTAGAGGTAAAAAATTTGCATTCTTAGTTTAGCTTCTACTTCATAAAGCTGTCGAATTGCTATTAAATATTGAGAACCTAAAAGTGTCCTATATTTCCCAAAACGACTTTCTAACGCATCTGTTTGAATTTTACCGGGAAGAAAATACTGAAATTTTAATTCTTTAATGCAATATTTTGACATTTCAAGTAAAGCGTATGTGGTGTGAGTAAAAGCAAGATGTGTTTCTTTAGTAAGGGTGCCAGTAGTACAATCTTTTCCTTCTCCGAGTCTAACCATGACAACATTTTATGCAAGAATTGACATGCTTTGTTGTCTAGAGATAAAGTAATCGGTTGCTGATAAGTATCAAGCAAACGTTGTCCCTTTAAACAATTTTCCACCATGTACAAATTAAAGAAATAAAAATTGATGTTGTTTCATAACTAATTAGTTTATGTTGCTCTCCTAATAGTTGAAGCCCCTGAATAACAAAGTTATTAAATATCTTAAGCACAAGTTTCACATTTTGTTTTTCAAGATTTGTAGGACATAAAGCCTTCAAAGTTAAACCATAAGCAAACTTTACTAAATTATTACTTTCTATGTCGTATAGTCGTTTAAGTGTAGAGAAATTTGCTTCTAATAAAGGAAACTTATTATGATCTTCGAAATCTTGAAAATAAAACATTAGCCCGCATTTTTTTGATTAATCCAATTGTTACGAATACATTTAAAAATGTGTACTGAATCAATAACAAAAAATAAAGGATTGGAAGGATCAGAAGGATGTGGATATACAATGCTCAATTTGGGAGGAACAGAAAAGTTCGACATTGCTTTTCTATTTATAGAATTATTGTCAGAAACTACACCTATAACTTTGAATCCTATACCATCAAGTTCTTCAATGGTCTTTTTAACAACAGCAAACAATTTTTCTCCATCGATTTTTTTTCACCGGCATTACATGAACTACTTCTTTAAGAGGAGAAAGAGGATTTTGAATCATGAACACATAAGCTGAAGTAGCAGCTTGTTCACTGTTATATGCCATCCCAAGAATATTACCCCCTTTAAAATCTAAATATAGTTTTAAATAGATTTCATCAAGCATCAGTATGACAGTTTTGTCAACAGATTTTAGGATGTTTACTTTTTTTTCATGTATGCTAGAAAGTTTTCATTTGATTGTTCTGTTTGAGGATTAGTTTTTAAAGATGAACAAAGTTTGCGCAAAGTTCTAGGATGGGGAATATTGAGATATCCCGAATTTCTTAAAAATTTATAGGCATGCGGAGATATGGATTGTAATATACACAAAAAAAACCCCATCATTTCAGAGGAATATCTAAAAGAAAACTTGTTACAGGTTAAAAATTTGAGCTGGTCAATTGAGAAATGAAGTACAATTTTTTTTATCATCATCTAAATCTGAAATCATACTTTCTAAAAGATTAACAATAAAACCAAATGTTGTAGGAAAATCATGGGAGCTCTTCATTTCTACTCTGAGAACCAGTTCACGTAATATTTTATTTACAACAATAACATTATTAACTTTTACAGAAAATTTGTACTTACCAAGTTGACCTATCTTTGTTTCACCTATGTGTATTGACAAATCTAATTCTTTATTTATAATCACTGATGCTTTAATAACAGGAGATACCGTTGTGTCTAGAATCATAATTATTACTAGATATTTTTTACAAACCACAGTCCATATGTCCTGAAGCTTCTCTGCATTTAAACACTCGACTAATTCTGGAAGCGACATGAATGATTGACTTTTTTTGAATTCTTCTTTGGAAATTATGCTTTCTTGGATTGAGCGTTGTAAGTGCTCATTTTCTAATCTTTGCAGTCTTTGCTGAGGAGATTCTCTGATGTTATTTGTAGAGTTTGAAATATATTTGGGGAAAGTTGGGAAAATTGTCGGGACTGCAAAGTTTTGTAGTCTAAAACGCTGCAAGGATACGCATATCTTCTCCCCAGTTTTTTCGTCATAAGCTTCTGTGTTTCTTCGTATTGCATCATCAGCAAAGTGTAGTTCACAAACCTAAAATAAAAAATATATATATATTGTTTTGCATTGACAGAAAAGATTTGTGGGAGTTAACAAAAATTTCTCTGATAGTTTTATTTTTTGTAATTTTAAGTGGAACTTTTGTCGGAAGTACTGAAAAAATTTTGATACAACAGCAAAAAAATTTTCGACAACGCTTATATACAAAATTCGAACAAATTGTATTTTTTGTTTGTTTTCTCTTTGATTCAATGAAATTTGTTTATTTTGCCAGCAAATGGTTGTCATCAAAGCAAACTTGATACGATGAAATAATTCTTGTCGGGACACCACACAGTCTATATTAATGCAAACAATTCTAGAAAAAAACTACCAGTGTTGTTGTCAAGGGCTTAGAAATTGGTACTCACTACCTCTAAATGTGTTGTCTTCTCCGACATTTGCTGACGTAGCAATCGTACTTTGTTAACGTTGTGAGGTTAACGCTGAGTCATGTTTATCTGTTTTTAGCTTTATTTTTTTCTTACTTTTAAAGTCATCCTAATAGTTCAGAAATCAGATAGCATTTTTTTGTAGTGAATGTGTTATGCATTTTGTATCTCTCATCATTTTAATATACAAAATAATCAATAAATGGTTTCTTATGTTCATATTTACGTAGACTATGACCTCTGTATCATAATGGGCTTTCTTTTGCTAACACACAATTAATACTTATGGAACTTTTGTTGATTCTGTGAAAAGATGTTTAGAAAATGACACAAAAATGTTTGTTTGCAATAGCAAAAATACTACACAGTTTTTGTCTCATTAACAAAACTTGATTGGGCTCATTTTTAAACACAAATTTTTTGAGGCTACAAAATATTTATTTGATAAACAATACGCTTTTTTCATTATAGATATATAAAAATGAATTACCAATGCAATTATCATGTTAAGAATCTCACATGAAGAAAAAGGAATGAGTACATTTTCAAATGTCTTATCGAACAACCTATTAAAGTTATAAGTAGACTTTTAAAATTAAGAAATTTTTACAGTTTCCATTAATAGAATAAAGTTAAATAACTTACCTTTGAATACTTTGATGGAGCAAAATCTTTTCTTGATATAGCATGGATCAATTTGTTCGAAGGGAGTCCTCTTTGGGGAATGCGAACATTTGCAATTTTTCAGCACCTTTATAATTGCTATTGCAATTCGATACAACGCATGTGTAGACCATTTTTTTAAAACTTATTCAGAATAGTTATTCAGAATAGTTAAAAAGAAATTGAAAATCTATAATAACAAAGCGAGCAAGCAGGTATCCACACAGCCACAAGCAACAAAATGGCGTAGGCGAGTAACTGATCTAACTTGAATTCAAGCAGGTTTTCTATCCCTACTATGTGTGACGTCACAAGCCTATCACGTTGGAGTCACCAGGCCTTGACTCTAGGAGGTGATGCCTGGACACGGCGACGGTACCCCTTCCAGGACCGAAGCCATCACATTAGCACAACATCCAATCACAACACTCCCTCACGCCACGCGGGAAAGGAGCACGTAAAGTTCAACTTTTTTCCACTCACAACATGTCACGAATAGCTGCTGCGCCATTGGTCAGGCAGTTCAACCTCCCGAGGCTCCCATTAGCCGCGAGAACTACAAGTAATTTACTAAACGTTCTGGATAATCATTAACTAAATAAAATTTTCATAGCTTTCAGAAACCTTTTGCTTTCAACTTTAAATGACTTTGATAATCTATTTTAATGTTTTTTCTTTAATTTAATTAATTTATTTTTTATTAAACATTTAATTTTTTTCAATAATTTTAAATCTATATCATAAATTAAACTTGGGCAAGTAAAATCAATATCATGCTATCATTCACCTCAAGATAGGAGATGAAAGCCTTGACGGGCTATGTGCTCCAGTTGAAAAAGCTAGAAACGTAGATAAAAAAAAAAATTTCGCAAAATAAACTATAATGGGGCTAAAAGTCGATTCTACGTGATGCATCCGAACATGTGCATTAACTAAATAGGGAGCGATGTGTGAGTAATCGAGTTGAATAGCGCTCAAACAAAAGACAAATCAACAAGATTTTAAAATCGAGTAACTCGGGCAGTATAAGTAAAGGTATTACTACATTTTATTGGTGAAAAAACTGTTTTGCTTGTCATTACATTAGAAGAGTGGCATATGTAGTCACAGGACGATAATATGATTTTCTTGAAAAAGTATCAGTCATAATTCAGGATTATTTTTTTTCCTTCGTCATCTGTGTAAAACCTGTTTCTGAATATGTGTAAAATACTCAGAAACATACTAAAAACGGAAAACTTATTAATGACGTAGGACTTAAGAGTAAAGTAAGGATAAAATGCCAACTTTGTGAATAAGATTTTAGTCGCCTAATGGAATATGACTACCTGACTATTACTGTTTTTCTTTTTCTTTTCATTACTGAGATTTTCTCATAATTTGGCCTCAGAACCGAGTTTGTAAGCCCAATTATATTTTATATCTCTTCTATTTCCCCACCAAACAGAAAAACATGAGGTTGTTATTTTTTTTATCTAGATAAATCCTTTCTGATGTAGGAATTAAAGTATGCAGATAATATGATTTTCACGTTAAATTTTTCATTTTTTCAACAGTATATTTTGTTGTTTCTTTTTTTAATAATTCTTTTTTAATATTTCCATTATTTAAATCTTTATTATTGATTTTTTTATTGTTTGCTACAGTTGTTATTGTGTATTATTATTTTATTGTGCTATTATTTCGTTATTTTTATTGAGAGAGGAAAAATGCATTGGATTAAAATGAATGCAGTTTTTTTAATCAGTTTCAAAATTCATGCTTTTATTTCAAATTACTCCACTTTTTATTAAAAACATAAATATCTTTATTATTATTTCTTATATTATAAAAAAAATTCTGAGAGATAAGTTAGATATATTAATGTTTATATCGAACAGGGAAAACAACTGTGGCCTTTTTAATGCGTATTTCATTCGAGTAAAAAAATGTAATGTGAAAAAGTTTTTCATGTACACTTATTTTTTAACTATTTTTCTCTTTCAGAAAACAAGTCTGATAAGCTAGATAGACTCAGGATAATAGGTGATTATAAAGGAATTTTATATTTGTTCTTTAGAAGTTTCTTTGGTCTCTCCGTGCTACTCGTTTCTAGTCCTCAACACTCCGTTCTCTGCGTTACTTTTTTACATAACATTTTAAAAGTTCAGTTCGTCATAACATAATATATCTCCTGTTATTTTTCACATAAGATTTTTTGGCGAAATCAAGGTCAAGCTTCAATTTGAGCATTACCTGCTATGAATGCAAATTAATATTTTTATGAAGCTACAGACAGTAAGCCTTATAACTTGGAGCAGCTATACTCAACCTGCGGGCCGAATGTGGCTCTCTGGGGTATTCTGAGTGGCCCGTCCATGGCTTATTGCACTTAGAAATTCAATTTTTTAAGAACAGCGTATTAAAAATTTACTGAAAAATTCTATCAATTTTGCTATCGATGTCGTATGAGTACGAATAGCAAGATCCCCCCCCCCCCAGTTTATAACTGTAATAGCGAATAGTAACAAATAAAAGTGGAACAGCGTTTACTAAACTAACTGAATGACTTGATCATGGATGAAAGAAATAGAAACTACCCCATAACCCAGCAAAAAATTTATACAATCAAAATTTATACCTGTGTTTCTTATAGAGAGGTTAATACAGTAATAAAAGCCCAAAGCGAGTTTTGCGAAATAGCGAGTTTTGTGGAAATTGAAATATGATAAATTTTCCACATTTTAAATGTCTGCTATTAAATGCCTTGGTCTTATAGTGTGTTTTTTCATTAATACTTATGTTGCGGCCCGCGTGAAATAGCTGTCATATGTATGTGGCCCAGCGGAAAAAAAAGATTCAGTACCCCTGACTTAAAGCCTCAGCTATTAAATATGGAGAACTCTTGAAAGGATTTCTCATTCTCCGAAATCCCCTACTTCATTTGTGTGTTGAGAGAAAGATTTCCCCCTACCTTTACGTTTCTACATAATAGTTTTGAATGGAATTGGAACTGGAGATACAGTTCGACTTCAATTCCTCGCATCATTAAGATTAAAAATATGACCACTGGAACTCCGTGATTTCATCATACTTAAGAAAAGGTTCAGTTTCGTATTTCGAACTAAACGAATAAGTAAGAATAAAAATTATAAATTCTTCATGTGAAGGAATTCAACTATATAAGAGAATTAAGAAAATAGGAAAAGTTTGCTGAACTTATTATACTTTTCAACTCGTTTGATTATATTCAAATTTTTATTAAAGTAATTACAATTTTATCATGAAGAAAATACCTTAATATTATTCACTAAAAAAATTTAATAAACTGGTACAAAACAAAACTCTCGCGATTAACAAATCGCAAAAGTCATTTTCGGGTTTTGATTTTATCCGAGGTTAACACCCTGAATAAAAATTTTGTTATCACAAAGCACTTTAAGCCTTAGAATTTTTACAATTGAAAAAAAATGTGGGAATTTTGACTATGTGGTACACCAGCTCGCGTATTGTTCTTAGCAATTGATGGTAGATTAGAGGTAATGATTCATCTCTAATAGCCTGTTGCATAGCTTCCTATCGTTACAAAACAACAAATCAAAGTATATATAAAAATTAAATCTACTTGAAACTCCATTTTAATGTATTTTAATATAAACAAACTTCAATCAAAAGTTAGTATTTAAAATAGTTGTTAATAGTCATTCATGATGCTACGATTTGTATTAATCATGTACAAAGACTTTTGGTAAAATAATAGCTGTGGTACGTATAATACATATGAATTTCATGTATGTGTGCCAAATGCTTTTTTCATCATAAACACAAGTTCGTTGCCCTCAATATAGTCAATAATCTATGAATTACTGCATACTCTTCCATGGCAATTTAAATGGCTGTCAAAATATCTTCACTATCGATAGATATTCGATATTTCCATTGATAACTGCAATAATCAAGTTTATCGCAAAAGAGAGAGGAAAAAAATAGATGCACCAATAGCTGGTAAGTCACCAGACAAAATATTGCCGCACAAAAATGCATTTGTGCAATACTTACTTAAATGAGAAATTCGAGTGTGAGACAAAATCGATAGAGCTCAAGTTCATGAACCTGAATCATCTAATTTTCTTAAAAGAAATTTACTTGAACGTAATAAATCAATGAACTACAAAGACGATCAGTCGTAATATACTGAATAAGTAAAAAAGCGTATGTTACTTAAAATAGAAAATGGAGCTATTTGCGAGTGAATAACTTCTTAATTTCTGCTTTCTTTAAAGAAAAAATCTGTTTTTTTCAAAATTGCATCATCGTTGTATTTTATGTACATTTGTCCTTATTTTTAGTTAACATTCTTTGGAAGTACTATTATACAAATATATCGAAGTTTAAAAATACCCAATAAAGAAACTGGAAGAGATAGAGAGAAAAATAAGAGAATGGAAGTAAAAGTAGAAGTGTAAAATATACATGATTTGTTTTAATCACTTTATAAATAATTCTTCATATGTTTTTTTTATGCATGTCTTTTTATTTGATTATCTCTTATGTCTGAAGGTGGACTTTATAAAACTTGATTTTTGATGAGAAATGAAAGATTTAACACTATTAAATAATGTCATTCAACCTTTATTATCAAGCAAGTCACATTCTTCAAGAATTTAATTCAAATATAAAACATAGTCTATATAATTTAATTAATATAACACTATTACATAATAATAAAAACAATTCTGAACAATATTCAAATGATATAGATAGCAAGAATGTAGTTGAGATTACAATTTATAAACTTCAAAAATATAAAATTATGCTACGCCATGCAATAAACTACATTTCGTCAGATTTATATGAAATATAAGGGGGAAAAAATTATTTTTATGGTTAATTTCCTTTTGTTATAATTTTCTTTTTACTTTTTTGGAACATATCAAACCCATAGTTATTCCTATTTTAATGAAACCAATTACATTCCGATATTTTGTGAGCCATAGCAATCAAATTTTAGTTTCTAAGCTTCGAGATCAACAATAATCAAGTTGAGTTACAAGTTTCTCTAAAGACCTATTGTGTGAAATAATGCTTCTTTTTCTCGTTAATGGACCTCAAATATTTAATACCGTCTATGGTGTCGAAGTTCGGAGAGCTTGGTATAGACTAACATGTTGTCCTGGTTATTTGAACGCGTTTTAAAATTAAGACGCTCTATGCCAATAACTTTTATGTAACGTTATCGTGGCATTAATTCTTTGAATATTTCAAATTGAATTGTGTGAGAATTGGAAAACTTATTTCCCACCAAAGATTTCCCTTGTGAAATATTGAAAATTCCTTATATTAAATTAAACTGCACCCCAAGTCTCTTCTATGGAAATTAAGAGGTTAAATAATATAAGTAAGGTATCCAACTACTTGCGACAACTTTTTTTTTTTAAAAAAAAGGGGGATATGGGGATTTTTTTTTTTTTTTGTGGTTTTTAGAATTGTTTAGTACGTTTTAAGAAAAACAAGCTAAAAATAAGAAGAGAAAAAGAAATTATTATTACCAAAAGGGGGAAAATTGGTAAAAATTAACAAAAAATAACATAAACGGCGCCCATCTGTACCAATAGTTTATGAGCAAATTTTCAATTCTGGTGTGTTGCTATGTTATTCATTTTTGAAATGACCGTCAGAATAAGAGATATTTTAAATTTTACAAAAACTAGAGCACTTTATCTTAGTTATTATATGAAATTGCTTAAAAAAACAGTGATTATATTCACATAAGGGACTGTAAATTTTGTAATAAAACAGTGATTGATAAAGTTGAAGGTTAAAACACTTCTACTATTATACAGAACATACACAAAAAAATTCAGTTGATTATTTTCAAAACTTTTTTACCAATCTCTGTTCCCGTTTGAGCATTTTCAAAAATACACATTTCGAATAAAATGCGTTTTAAAATATGGCATCTTGCTTAAAGTAATGGTATCTGCTTTTACTAAAACACTTGCAGTTTTTGTTCCAGTAACGGAAAATAATAAACTTGGTATTTTTATAAAGCTAATAAAATGGTCTATAAAATAAAACCACAAAAAATTGTCACTTTTTGGCAAAATTCACAATTTTACTGTTGTCGGATACCTTAAGAGAAGAACTAACTGCTCAGGTATTGTCTTCATCAATTATCTTGGTTCAAGGTTTTAGCATGACTAATTCATACAAAACAAAAGAAAAATGTCAATCCATTTTTGTGGTGTAAGCAGAGGATAATATGACCATTTCTGAAACATGCAGAATGTCACAGGGTTTCAAAGAAAACAAATTACTCGAGTGAGTCTTGTCAGAATATCCATAAACGCAACTGCTAACGTTGCGGATATTTCTTGATTTATATAGCCAAAGTTATGACCTCATATAAAGCAAAACAATCTCTGACAAGCTCAACTAAGAAAAAGAATGGATTCTGACTAAGAGACAGTCAGATATTGATGAGGATTTGGTGTCAAATAAGATGACTGCATCCAAAATAAACACAAAATTAAATCAATTATAAGCTTCCATATCAACGATTTAAAATGAAACTACAAAAGCTAAAAATCAATGGCAGAAAGTAGCGATTCCAAAACCCATTCTGACTGATAGAAGAGCTAAAGAATCGTCATTCCCATTGTGTAGCTAACACGTGATCAACATGATACACGTACGTGTGGTACATAAATACTTCCACCAGCGTATTATCCGGATTGTCTTAGACTCTGTCAGGATTTCAGTAACAATAATGGGGTTTTCTGAAGGCCCTATCATTATCATATGATATTGAGTAACTGGGAAGAACTTTGTGGACATTTTAATCAGTTAATGTTGAAAAATTGTGTTCTTCAGCAAATGCCATTTTTCATGGACGATCCATATAGCCTACCTATACCTATTCATACAGCCATACCTATTCAAACGTGAACTGCATACAGATGAATTCAAACATTTCCATTGTCTTTTCCAATTCATAGATCTCAATATTATCGAGCCATGGGAGAATAGAGATCTCAATTGATGAATTCCATATAGCCGCTCGATTCTCCAAAGAATCTTTCCGAGCCCTCCATATGATGATTTGATGTTCCTTAAAAATCATACAGGATTTGTACAATTCCATTCTAAGGCAAAAGGATAATTAATGGTACTTACGTATTATACCCTCAATCAATTTCACCAAATTAAAGGATGTCGCCTATTCAAAGGAAGTTGCTAAACACTGTATTTGTTATTATGCTTGTTGATTTCGAACAGTTTGCCACTATTGGCTACATATCGCGGAATTTAGCGACGTCTTTTTATTTAGCGAAATTGGTCGTAGGTATAACACATTAGCACCCATCTAATAAATATATTGCCGGCTCTGTTTTTAAAGAGTCTGTTAGATTGAGATATTGACTTATTATTAGAAGGGTGTTTGGTTTAAATATAAATAGAAAGTGCAATATCAATAACAAATTACTTTATTTATTAATTCTATGTAGCGACCGCTTAACATGCAAATCTTTTAGAATTCTAAAAGTAAACTGTTGCCAAACTGACAAAACAAAAACGTATATAAAACTCGTTTGGAGACAGTGACATATTCTTGCTGTTTAGTAAATATCGTTTTAACAATTTTCTGTGAAATATTTCCCTATCAGGAATATTTAAATAATAAACAAAATTATTCAATATTCAAATTTGAATATGTTATAAAATAATTCAGCCCATTCAAAAACGTTTTTAGTTATTAATATTTATCGTTAAAGTTTTTAAACTTAATTATTCTTTCAAATAGTAAATTTCGTAATCTTCATAAAAAAAATAAAAAAATATTATTTTCACTTAACACTTTGTTTTATTTCGTAGCTGTTGCTGTTGGAGCTGTGGTTATTCTAGTTGTCATTATTCTACTGGGACTAACAATATATTTAATACAAAAAAAAAGGTAAGCTATTACTTTTTTTTAATTTTAAAATAATTATTAGAGCTCTAATTTGCTTAACTTTTTTTCGAGATAGATTCATTATCTCCGCATACACGTTAAAATATTTTCTTTCGTCATAATTAGTCAATTCTTATAATTACTGAAAGTAAATTACATCACGAAAAAAGTAATTGATACGATAACTAACTGCGCTATTAATTGATTTAGAAACTTCAGAAGATTTCTTAATTGTTTATCTTAATAACTATCACAACATTATTAACTGAGCATTGTTTTTTATGCCCAGCTAGGAGCTTCCTATGTTATATTATGACCGTCTTTATTTATTTATCTTTTGTATAAAATATTTCAGATAAACCATTATTTTAGTTTTTATCTCTCGTCAATTTAATTTTTACTCCTACTTTGCGTTTTAAAATATATCATAATTACAATCAATAGCATTATTTTTCGCATAAGCTGCACACCAGAAATTATTAAGCAGAAAGTAATTGTTTTCTTTGTTAAGAATTTATTTATTTATATTTATTAAAAGATAATTTGTTCTGTATATATCCAAATAGGTTTCGTTGTAAAAAGTATTCCTTGTTATATATTTGCATTTTTATTAAAATTTTAAGATCTCTGTTATTTAATTTGGATTTTGTGCATTGCGTATAAATAATGAATTAGGAAAGGGATATATTTTAATTAATTATGTTTATTATTCTTCATAAAATTCCAAAAAGGAATGATTCTTATAGATATGAATATCAAATATTGAAGTTAAAACCTGTGAACTGGTAATATTTATTGTTCACTCAAAAATCTCGAAAAATACATTAGTTTTGCAAAATTAGCAATGTTTCGTAATTTTATTCGACTAATTTTTCATCTTTAATTGGCAAAACTAAATAAACAGGAAACGTATTTTTCATTTCGCATATTTTAGCATTATACGCAGACCTATTACTAAGCACGGCTTATTTAATTATCCAATATTTTTATTCAAATAATGTATTTTAGTCAGATTTTTAAAAATCGGCTATTAATCTTGTTTTAAAAAAGTTGTCCTTATGAAGCCATCTCTTGCTTCAGCACCTCATATTTTTCAAGATGATTCTGTCTTTGACACTGCGTTTTACTGCTTTGGTGTGATGGGGAAGCCTTAGAAATCTATATCTGAGTCATTTATCACACTATAATCTTGAAGGCAATCCTGATGTGTGACGGATCTATACGTGTCCTCCAATTAACCTCTGAGGAATTCTTTCGGGTCAGCATTTTTCAACCAACCTTCTCCAAAAAGACAGAAAACGTGATTATGCAAATTAAGTTTAATATATATATATATATATATATTCTTTATTCGCGAGATTGAAAGTCAGTGAAGTGAGAATAGATTGAAAGTTAGTGAATTGTGAATAGATTGGAAGTGAAGTAAATCGGCAGTGAAACGTATACGTAAACAGTGTAGGTAGCCAGAAGTTGGAATATTAAGAAAGGGATTAGTTTAACTATTGGAGCCGTGTTAAAGTCAACGCAAAGGATTAGAAGACCGCAATAGTTCAGGTACTGAGAGCTTAAATCAAGTTGATATTTAGAAGTTAAACTAATAGGGCGGTCTCTAAATACTTAAGCTAGATATAAAGCTATCTTAAAATTAGAGCTGCATGATTGAATATATTCTCCTCAACGCAATCTCGTCTCACTCTCATTCTATTGCTGATTAAATAAATCTTGTTTAAGTGTTGTTTGTGTCTGAGTTGAATATAGTGATATATATAAAATAATTGAAGTTCATCTTGTCGTCTGATAATTTAATTCCTCCCACACCTCTAGCCGGGTCAGAGGGAAGAAGGTACGTGAATTCTTTATAGATGTAATTGAAGTTTTTGCTCTATCAAGGACTCTATAACGATCACTGACAAATGCTGTCATTTTTAAGTTCATCCTCATTTGCGAATTTTTTTAATGATGTCATTCCACAGTCTTGAATTAAACATGAACATCAAAATCAATATGTGAGGTATCAGGTCCTTCATGTATTTTTATTTGATCTGTATCAATATGTTCCAGTTTATATGTCTCCAAAGTTTCACTCAAAGTACTTAAAGGTCTGGGGCTCTTTACTTTTTTATTTCTCTTTCAAGCCTTTTTGCTTTTTTACGAATTCGTTTCCTTACACATGTACAAACATCGAAACCTTCCCCACTCATATTTTCCAGGGGTATCAATCAGAATAAATCATTATAATTATACAGGCGACTCTCGATAGTTCGAAGTTGGAGGGACCAATGAAAAACTTCGAATTATCAAGAGGATACGAAAAAATTCCCAAAATACACGAGGGAAAAATTTTTCTAATGCATTTAAATTTTAAACTATGTAATAAAACAATAGTTGTACGTATGTATAAAATTATTTTAAAGTATTTTAAAAAGTACATATTATACAATATATATATTTTACAGTAGTTAAAAGTCATGCATTAAAAGAATACATTCAATACATTCATACACAATCTTACGCATCTCTTTTTCACAATAGCGGGCCATTCTTTTTGAGAACTTGTGTAGCATGGCCACATGTTAAACGAAAGATAAGGATGGCTGAAAACAGGTGCGCTTGGTCTATTGTCCACTTAAAGGAAGGAAAAGAATAAAAGTATCTTTTCGCCTGAGGAACCGGAAAACACTAAGACAGGCAGAGGGTCTTCAAAGGGGCTATGTTACAGGGAAGACACACAGAGACAAAACAACGCAAAACATGTAAGCTCCAACCTGTTTATTACAGGACTGCACGTGATAGTGAGAGTCCGAATTGTCGAGAGTTTTATAAGGTAACTTCGAGATATAGCGTATTGTAGTCTGGCCAGCCACAGATTTTACTTTGAAATATCGAGGGTACCAAAACGTATTGTTTTAGTTTGAAATATCAAGAGTTTTTCTTGGGACTGAGCATAAACTTCGAATTATCGAGAGGTACGTATTATCGAATGTTTGATTTATCGAGAGTCGACTGTTTTTAAAATGCATTTCGTCTTTTATTTCTCTTTAATATCGTAGAAACAAAATTTGACTCAAAATGTTGATAACACATTGAAATATGCAGACATGTTTATCGCATAAACAATATTAACTTTCAAAATTTGATAAAGGTAATAATATTAGATTCTCTCTCTTTAGGGCAAGAGAAGTTGTTGTCATTTACAAACCAGGCGAGGATGGCTATGCACCTTCATCTGTTACCAATACGACAGGATGCTCCGATTCGGAATACTCAACGGTATACTACGATGCAATGCATAATGCACCTTACCCACCTACAAGTTCAAGACCTCGACCATCTCCAAATTTAGAAAGGGGGTATTCAAAACCTGTCGATGATTGTGGATCGCCAACTTCTACTCTCGTTCCCAAGAAACTTCCTACTGATCTAGCTTTTGGATCGCTGAAGTCTTCCGCTCTTTACAGCTCAATGAAATGATGAAACATTTTCAATCGAATTATTTGTGATTGTAGTCTTGTTGAAGAATTATTAGTTATCACATGACATTTGTGAAATTTATCATTAACATATTCCGCACTTAGTGTGGCACTTATTTGTCGGTTACATTTTGTATATTCAAGTGCATCAGAATATTTTGAAAAATAAATTAATTTATCTTTAGTGAAGTTGGCAATGATAAAACAAACTTCGAAAAAGGCAAACTTTAAAACGGGGATATCATCAGCATATTAGGTATTACTTTATACAATTAATGTGTAAATTAAAACAACTTTATTATCAACCATTGTATGATAACATACTATTCATTTTCTCTTATAAAAATGTAAACCCATTTTCATTTGTTTTTGTTTTTAAATATACAATAAAATTATTTCGTTGCCTTCCTACTCAGAAATTTCAAATCTCTAGCCCAGATATTCCCAAACTTTTTTGTCTCATAGACCCCTTGCGATGTTTTTCGGTTTCGGGTAGACCCCTGCTTACCTAATACTAAATGTTTGCAAATCTATCATCTTAAATGTCTTTTTGATAGTTGGTGCTACTACTTTGAAATAATTCAATTTCTAACTGTAATGAAGTATAACGTTTAAAACTTAAGAAGCGCATGTTTAAATGAATTAAAATTAAAATAAAATTAATACACATAAAATAATTGAACAACAAACAAATGCTTTAAAGTAGAGGGATGAATCTGGTGCTTCAATAACAAATTTCCAGCATTTAATATATCAATCTAGTCAGGTTTAACCCTAAATCTCCTTTGTTAGTAAGTGCCCAGTTCTTTTTTTTTTTCCACTTTCTTTTTTTGTTTTTGAGATTGGTAAACTCAGTGAAACTCCCTCTCACAAGGAAAAGCAATTAATAACTTTCTCACGATATTCTATAATTCGTGACAAATATCAGTTATGTCTTTTTAAAGCCAAAAAATTGCTGACATCCGTTTCTAAACTTTTTTAAAGATCTTCGTTAGGACCTATTCAGATCAGTTCCTATTGTAATATGACATTTTTTTTTCTAAGTGACTATATGAAATCATTGTCTACTTTCTCTCTCTCTCTCTCTCTCTCACTCTCACTCATTCACTCTCTGTTGTTTTTATTACTATAAAAAAAGCAATCTCGAACCTAGTTTCAAAATCTGAGTAAGGGCATTTAAATGTTGAACGTAAGTTAAAATGTCCTGACAGACTGTCTGTGACAAATTGAGAAAATTCGCGAAGTCCAATTTTATACTTATTTAGCTTAATTTTGGAAAGAAATGCTGAATTGTTCCTTGTCTTAAAAAATTTATGCTGTCACCTAGTAACCACAAATTAACCTTACTAAATTTAGTAAATGTTAAATTGGTAAAATCTGGTTTTTCCACCACATCAAATTTTTCTTAAAAATTAAAGTCATGATCTGATTTAATGAGAACTACTATCATAGACCCCCATTTACACCTCATAGACCCACAATTTTTTTTGCTGGCGTGGACCCTTCCAGGTCGTTATAGACCCCTGGGGGTCTATATAGACCACTTTGGGATCACTGTTCTAGCCCATCGGGAAGTTAGTTTAAAATCAATTACAAAATTACACCCGGACAGACATATAAGAAAGCAACTTAATAAAAAAACATAGTAACCTGGGTAACCTTTGACCCCAGAGCCACGAAATTGAATACGTAGACGTAACTCGACCCATGCTATTGACAGGTCTTTGTTCATATAAATTCGTGTAAATTCCAGAGTTATGGGGCCCCTTTCGAAATCGGGGCCTCCCTCGTCGGGAGCTCGATATTTTAGACTAGAACTCCTTTTTTTCACATTTTCATGTATTGTCATCCACTTCTGAGCTATAGTCCAAATTTTAAGTCTCTAGCTCCTTGGTAAGTTAGTTTAAATTCAATTGCAAAATTTTACCCGGCCAGACAAGAAAGCGAGTTAATAATAGCATGGTAAAAAAGCAAGCTGAGAGAAATAAGGTCTCTCTCTATATATATTGTACCTATATACACCTTGGCAGAAGAATCTGCATTTTGTCAGTATCATTTTCTGAAGCATGAAATACTGACGAGTTTATTAAAGCTTAATTTAAGTATTGGTTTAATTAAGTAAATTCCTTATATTGAAAAAAAACATTCAGTTTATTATTTGATTTATGATTTCTTTATTAAAAACTATACAAATTTCTAACTATTTTTTAAGTGGAATAATTATACAAAACCAATTTATGGTAAATTTAGTGAAAATTAAAAAAATTTTAATACAATTTGGTATGTTTAAATTAGTCAATTTATTCCATTCAAAGAAATCTACTTTTTTTATAATTTATTTTAATGCTTTAAAATCAATAATTTTCATTTTCTACTTTCTGTTATACATTAAAAGGCATTCATGACACATTTCCGCAGTACAATGTAAGAATCTACATTCCGGGGTAAAATTCTACATATAGTATTTACCAGGTGTATGCATAAGTATGTTCCGGTTTAACTAAGAGATGGTGCCAGTAAAAAGTACGCAGCGTATAAACTTGACACATACGTCATTTTGTTCGTCTGACATTAAACTATAAACACACACAAGTTGAGTTCGCCAAAAACTAGCGTCTTTGTTTTATCGTTCAGTGATCATATCGGATTTTGTGCCTGAAAAAGAACATTTGCTGCACGAATTTCTTTTCTTATTTAATCCAAAGAAAAAAGGCTGTTGAAAGTCATCGTTTGCTGGTAGAAACATATGGTGAACACATTCCACCGATTAGAACATATGAGACATAGTTTCGACAATTTAAAAGTGGTGATTTCAATCTGAAAGACAGTGAGCGCTCTGGTTGACAAGTTGCGAAAACGAGCAATTGCAGGAGTTATTGGAGGATGACCTAACTCAAACTCAACAGCAATTGACAAAATCATTAAATGTGTCACAAGAAACAATCAGGAGACGTTTACGAGCAATGGGGTAGATCAATAAACAGGGTAAATAGGTCCCACACGAGATTTGAATGAACGTCCAATGGAAAATCGGAAAGTTACTTGTGAAAAACTGCTTCAACACCGCGAAAGAAAATCATTTTTGTATGAAATTGTGACGGGTGACGAAAAATGGATTTATTTTGAAAACCCGAAGCGGAAAAAATCGTGGTTTTCACCAAGACGAAGCCGGGTCTTCAACACCAAGGCCAAATCGCTTCGGCAAGAAGACTATGCTTTGTGTAAAGTGGGATCAGAGTGGTATTGTGTACTATGAACACTTGAAGCCCGGTGAGACTGTTAAAGCTCAAGGCTATCGCCATCAAATGATTTATTTAAATCACTCATTGATCGAAAGACAACCGGAATGGGCCAGAAGACATGGCAAAGTGATTTTGTTAAACGACATTGCTCCGTCTCACACAGCAAAACCAGTGAAAGACACCTTGAAATTGCTTGGATGGAACATCCTTTCACACCTGCTATACCCTTCATACCTAGCACCATCTGACTATCCCCCATTCGCATCAATGGGGCCCGTGTTCGCAGAGCAGTACCTCAGCAATTTCGAAGAAGTTAGAAAATGGCTCGACGAATGGTTTGCCGCAAAAGACAGGCAATTTTTTTGGCAAGTTTTTCATAAATTACCTGAAAGATGAGTGAAATGTGTAGAAGCCAGTGGTCAATATTTTTAATTAAAAAATTATTTTCCCTTGAAGATTATGCGTTTTCTTTTTCAAAAAAAAAAAGCCGGAAAAAACTTATACACACATTTGGTAGTTTTCGCTTCTATTGTTACTTCCTATTTGATATTTCTACAGTTTTTACCTTTTTCGAGACTACTGTCTAGATTAGCCATGGAATCGAATCTACATTTTACCAAGAATACATTTTGTGAAATTCCGCAAGTATGACTTATTATATGAAACGGGATCTCAAATTTCTCAAATGATGTGAGGTAGTCAAAAGAATACAAATTAAATGCTCCAGCTGAGGTAAGACTGCATATAAATTTGAAGTCTGCTGCCAAAAGAACCCATGTCATTAAATTTCAATGTGAAATTAATTTGTACAATGACTGTAATTTTCATTTTTGTTGTTTTTAACACGCTTTTAAAAGTTTCACTTGTACACTGGTGTCCAAAAGTTAAGCATAAATCGTAAAATGCGAAAAACATGGAGTAAATATTCGTAAAATTATTCCAAATTTCATGCGGATATTAACTGGGTGAAGAAGAAACATTGGGTTTATGCAAAACTTTTCAGTCGATTACGCGAAACCTGCGCATCTCAGAACGCGGAGAAAACGATTCACTGAGCATAGGCAGTTCAGACAAGTTTCGTGCATCTGCTGTGCGAAGGAAAGTTGTTAAACATCAAACAAGGTGAATGATGGCACAAAGACGCCAATTGGACATGTTTACGAAAGGAAGAATCGTTGGAATGCTGGAATCCTCACGATCACAAACCGAAGTGTCTCGAATTCTGAATATGAACCAGCCTGTGATCTCAAGACTGTGGCAGAGGTTTCAAAGAACGGGAGATGTTACCCTACAACCAGTATCAGGTCGACCAAGAGTCATAACCCCTCGCCAAGACCGATATCTGGTAATAAGTGCACGACATCAGAGGGGCAGTACTGCCAGAGCACTGGGTTCGGCGCACACAGTCGCCACAGGAATACGAATTTCGAGACAAACTGTTTACAGGAGACTCAATCATGCTGGCATGTATGACAGAAGACCAGGAGTTTGCATTCCCCTCACGTCTGCGCATAAACACGCTTGTTTGAACTGGAGTTTGAAACATCAACATTGGAGTGTGGGAGAGTGGGCCAATGTGATGTTCAGTGACGAGTCCCGGTTTACTCTGAGTAGTGATTCTCGACGGTTAACGATATGGAGAGAACGTGGAACGTTTTGAACCAAGAAACATAACCGAAAGACATCATTTTCCATCAATGGGAGTAATGGTATGGGCAGTCATCATGATGGACGGCCGCACAGACCTCCATTTCTTTAACACGGGGTCTGTGACTGCTCAAAGATACAGAGACGAAGTTCTTGAGCCTTATGTTCGCTTGTTTCGAGGTGCTGTCGGTCCTGACTTCATATTCATGGATGATAATGCGCCATGTCACCGAGCGGTGCTGATTGATGACTTCCTTGAAACGGAAAACCTCCAGCGCATGTCGTGGCCTGCGAACTCCACTGATTTAAATCTTATCGAGCATGTATGGGATATGCTCGGGAGACAAATTGCAGCCCTTTCGCACCCACCAAGCTCCGTTACAGAACTGAAGAGAGCTCTCCAAGAAACTTGGAACCGTTTGAGCCCACAACTCATTCATCATCTCATAGCAAGTATGGTAAATCGCTATGCAGCGTGCCTGGCTGTCAGAGGTGACCACACGCCTTATTAAACTGCAGCATCAGTATTTTATTTAATGTTTTCTTTCATTTTTTCTTTAAAGTATGAATCTTGCTATGCTCAGTTTTCTTTCAAACTGCTACTTTGGATAATAAAATTAATTATTATCATTCTTTTGATTTGCTTCCTTATTTTATAACCATTTTACCCTCGCATATCACGTCTCCCACCATTCTGATTTACAGTTCCTTCTTTATTCACATAATTATTAATTATGCTTAACTTTTGGACACCAGTGTATGTAACGGAATCTTGGAACTCCATTTTTACCCACTTTAAGAGGTCAGATGAATTCGAAATTTTGCACACTTATCAAGGACCGTTGACAATACAATAATTTCATAATTTTGCTCCATTGTCCTGATCAGGACATCAGGAATAACGATTATTCAGATTTAGCGACTAATTCCATATACCACTTTCAGATTTGGCGACTTATTGCATATACCATTTTCAAATTTGGCGACTAATTCCATAAACCATTTCCAGATTTGCCGACTAATTCCAGATCCCATTTCCAGATTTGGTGACTAAAAGATTAAGTTATAACCCTATAAAAGCGAAAACGTTTGCGTCACCAATTTCTTACCATAATATAAACAATCGTCTAATTTTTCTGAAAACGGAAGTTAAAAAAAAACTCGTGCATATGAAAAAAATATATATTCTACTCAGCGTTTCGCAAACTGCCGAGCACGACTCCCTTATGGGGGGAGGGGCGACGCGAGCATATCGAAAAGTCCAAAATAAAAGATTTATATATATATATAAAATAGTTATTAATTTTTACCGAAAGGAACCAAAACAAGGTACATTCTGACATGGTAAAAAATAAAATACATATTAACACTGATATAAGATACTTATAAATGTATCAGTGTGACAAAAAGAGTTTAATATTTAATTTTCCAATACTAAATTAAAAGCAAGTTTAGTAATTACTTGTGACTTCCATGGACGAACAAAATATTATACATATATTGATAATATGTGTAGTTTATAAAATATTAAAGTCGCATTGTAGCTTTAGCGTCGAAGTACATCATTATTGCATTCAATACATTGTTGTTTGAGGGGGGCGAGGAAAATTATGACTGAAGATTGGGTGGCAATATGGAAAGTTTGAGCAGCACTGTTCTAACCGCTAAACTCAGGCATAAAGTCCGTTTTCTAAATTCTCTTGTCGGATCTGTGGAATAAGGCATCATTCATTTCTCATTTTACAAAGACAGCTGATAATTGATTCATAGGTCACCGGATTTAATAATTTCTCACAAACTCTTCGATACAAAAAGTGTATTTTTGCAAGTTCCAGAGAGAATATTGAGCACTTTTTAGTGAAAAATATCATTGACTTAACACCTTCTTTCGCATGAAATATTTCAAACTTAGCTCTTCCGGATTTCCTTCAGTTGGCTGATCCTACATTTTGCAAACTAGGCTTTATCGATGCAGAGATAGGATGCCAATGGATATTCCAGATTCTAAAAAATGATGCATTTAAGATTAATTCATCAATGAATAAATGATGGTTTAAAAAACTAAAAATGCATGATTTTATCGTAGATCAAACTAAAAAATAAAAAATAAATTATATTTTAAAATAACTAAAAAACACACTTTTATGGTTAATTGAACTAAAAGTTAAAAAATTAATTCTTAATATAAGAATAAAATAATTAACGAGAAAATTAATGTCATTGAGGTAAAAGCGGGAGGTGCTCTATACCAATTGTTATAATTTATTACTAGTTCTATTCCGAAATGTTGAGTTAGTGTAAAAAAGTAGCGCAAAGCAACTCACGCTTTTACCCCAATGGACATTAATTTTCTCGTTAATTATTTTATTCTTATATTAAGAATTATTTTTTTAATTTTTAGTTCGATTAACCATAAAAGCGTGTTTTGGGCTTTTTTTTTTAATTAATTAATAAAATTGCTTGATTGTTATTCAAATTTTCATTTTTAAATTTAAGTAATGCCGAATAATTTTTTGCGAGTCATTGAATATGGGCCAATTTACTGCTAGCAGTCATTTAATATATATATATATATATATATATATATATATAGCTAAGAGAGAGAGAGATCAGTAAAACATGTATATTTTTCATCGTTTGTGCGCAACACTCTTTTAAAATTCGAATACAAAAAACCTCAACTTTATTTAAACACATTAGTTATTTCAGATAGTTGTACCATCATTAGTGACAATAAAGCATATTTTAATATTAAAATGTGTCAACTACATAAAAATAATGATGACGTTTTACATTTCTAATTTTCTAATACTTTTATTGGTTTTAAAAGAGTATTGATTTCTTTAAAAATATGTAAGTGATCAGATAAGTAGTTTTTATATGTTTATTAATCGGTTAAATTTTGCAAATTAGATGCGTTGTTTATCATTTGAATTTGATTTTAGATTAACGTTTTCAAGAGTTGACTTTCTTTAACCCTTAAAAATTATTTTATTTTCTCAAAATGATGGGAATGTTAGTTATTTAAATGGGTGCATGTGGATTTTTTTACAGTAAAATTTAAAATGCTGTGGCTTTTTCTAAGTAACACATACGTAGTTATATAAAAAAAAAAAGGGAAAACATGTAAACTTTTTCTAATTGGTGTGACAATTACAGCATTTTATTTCAATTGTAGTAAATATAGAGAAAAATATATATTTCATTTGTCATATATAAAGGACTTTTAAATAACATTAATAAACAGACAAAATTTAAAGTCTTTATTATTTAACAGTTTCTGAGAAAAAGGTGCATACGAAAGCTTAATTTAACATTAGCGGTACGGGGGTACCGACTAGCCTTAAAATTAACATATACAAAGTTTAGTTCTTATCTTGATAATTTTTACAGTTCATAATTAAGGTTGTATTGAAGCTTTATCGTCAAAGTACATTATTATTACATTCAATACATTGTTGTTGTATGGGAGGGAAGCAATGAAAATTACGATTGAAAATTGGGTTGCAAACTTTGAAAGTTTAAGAAGCACTGTTTTACATTCTTCTATAATACGTTCTTTTAAAAAAGCGTTGCTTAGCAAATGCATCGGATGGCTTCGAAGACGCTAACGTGTCAGAAAATGGCGATGCCGGTACCAATTCCGAGAAGTCAGCAGTGACAATGGGAGTGATGTGAATCATTTTCGAAACATGATACTAACTGTTAGAGTAGTTATACGTTCCTGTATGTATTTGAAAGTTCTTAATACTGGTCAAATAAATTAATTTTTAACTTCTTATTATTCTCATTAAGTTATTTTTAAAAAATTCTTAAGTATCAGATATTAATGAAACTTTTACACATTTTTTTTATTTTTACTCAAAAACGAGTAGAAAATTTGGGTGCGGCTTAGAATTGATGTTGGCTTGGATTCGAATAAATACAGTATTTTATATAGATGTTAAATAAGTGTTCTATTAAATGAAACAAGTGCTTTAATAATTTTTTTGTTATGTTGATACAATAAAAAAAAAGAAAGTAGTGTAAAATTTTTAGAAATAAAGAAATTGCAAAAAGAAAAACACATTAGCAAATTCTAGAATTTTTTTAATGTGTTAATTTGTCTTAAAATATTCAAAATTTTTGATGTATTAATTTGAGATAAATATAGTTATATCCCTAATGAACTTTTCTGTCTAGTCAAGTGGTGCAGATAAGGTATAATTTACATTCACCCCTTTCCAAGAATTCTTCGAAAAAGGGTTTCGGTTGTTGACAATTTTGGATTTATTATTATTCATGATTTATTTTCAACGCATTTACTTGATGGAATTTATTATCTAGTTGTAGTTAATTTTCCGATATTATTCACTAAGTCATGTAAAAGCGATTTTTTTTTTAAAAAATTGTTGATATTTTTTTTGAAAAACTATAATTTAAAAATGAGATAAGTAATGAAAAATGGGGGGGGGGAATGCTTAATGTAATAATATATTCACTTCCACATTCAATCTTTTAACTAATGTAAAAAAACAGCATGAAATAATCTATATCAAGGGTGGGCAGACTTTTCCAGGGTACGGGTTCCGTCTAATCTTTTCAAGGTGTCGCGGTCCACCCAGTATCAGTGGCCCACACAAAGAGGTGTAGGGAAGGTCCACGGTTCCGGACCCTTCTCCATAGTCCATGATTTTTTTTTTGCGATTGATTATAATCCTATGTAAAAAGTACGTAACACTTCACTAAGTATTTGTAATTAATAAATTTTTATTAATTAATGCTAATTATTTATTCAATAATTTATTTTTTATTGATCTTTTATTCCCGATAATCTACAAAATGAAAAAAAAAAAGTTTGGCAGCGTATTGGGGTAGGATATGAGAATGATAGACATTCGACCCTGGACCACCGTGCCGCGACCCCTTTGAAAAATTCACGATTGCGCCTACTGCCCAGGGTAGTAGATGTGGTAAAGTACGGAAAAGGTCAAAAATATTTATTACACCTTAATAATAAATACGGAAAATGTACGTAAATAAAATGAAAACTCACTTTTTTGAAACTGCATTTAAAGCAAAACGCAAAATACATACTTAATACCAATAGCCACAAATATAATAATATCAAATGATGCATAAATTATCAAACGATTCAAAAAACATTAAAAAATAAAACTTTTTCATCTAGAGTTAGTTCTCGTAATTATAGTTAGTAGAAGATTTAGTCTGCATACTGTCAGCCAATCTACACTCACTTCCAAAAGTTAAGCACGAAGATGTAAAATGCAGAAAAATCAACAAATACTGCTTTGATTGAAACAAAATTTGGTAGTAAAGAAGCATATATATTTATGCATAAAACAAAATCAATAATTATATACAGAAATGAAAACAATATTAAATTTTTGTAAGTTATCAGATAATGTCATACTGGAGACTTAAACAGAATTATGTATAAAGGGAAAATAAACAGCATAAAATGAAAAAAAAGGACATTAATAAGGTATGTGATCCTCCCTCGTCTGTATGCAAAGTTTACACCTTCTGACCGTCCTTTCAATTAGGTGGTCAACCACCGCAAAATTAAGCAATCGCCCTTCTTCTTGTAGAGCAGTTTCCAGATCAATAAGAGTGGCCGGAGGTGGGAAACGTGAAGATACAGTACGGCCGAGAGCATCCCAAAGATTTTCATTGGGATTAAGGTCAGGCAAATATGCTGGCCACGCCATGTGCGCAATCCCTTCACTCTCCAGGTAATCATCGACGATGTCAGCTCTATGGGGACGTGCGTTATCGTCCATTAAAACGAAAGTAGGACCAACTGCTGCAGTGTACAATCTCACAATGGGTTCTAGGACTTCATCTCGATACCGGACAGCCGTCACAGAACCCTGTTTAAAGATGTGCAGGTCGGTGCGGTATCCTAAAAAATCCGTGCCCACACCATAATGCTTCCGCCTCGGAATGTGTGATGTTCGGTGATGTTTTGGGGCTGATTGCGTGTTCCTTGTTTACGCCATATCCTTAGACGCTTGTCATCTGGCTCTAGAGCAAATCTTGACTCATCAGTAAACATGACATTGCCCCAGTCAGACACAGTCCAATAGCCATATTCCCAGTACCACTTTAATCGTGCCAATCTTGATTGGACGGATAGAGGAACACAAACTCGAGGTACCCGGGCATACAGTCCATTTATATGTAATCTTCTGCTCACAGTAGCTGCAGATATAGCCTTATCAATGGACGCTGTAACCATACATGTCACACGTAAGGAGGTCTCTCTGCGATTGCGCTTGGCTACAATAACAATATATCGATCTTTCGCGGGGGTTGTAACCCTTGGGAGACCGCCTAGCGGCCTTCGGACAACTGTCTGTGTGGTTTGTAATTGTTTCTATAAACGTGAAATTACAGAATGATGAACGCCGAAGAAAAAAGCAACATCTGTGATCAACTGTCCTGCTTCAATGCGCCCCACAGCACGCCAGCGTTCAGAATCTTCCATACGTTTTCTGGAAGTCATAGAAACACGTATGTCTTGAAAACAAATTGTACGAAAATTTTAAACACCTTCTATCAGCAATTAAAATCAACTTCCGTAACCCTTCATAAAGCTGGCTTTTTACAAGACTGCCCTTTTTGCATATTTCTTGACATGAAAGCACGATTGGCTGTTACCTAACATATTTGCATAATTTCATCTACCTCTGCAGCGAATTGCATCCTCTTCAATTCTGATTGGCTTCCTTCAATTAACATTTTTCTCTGCGTGCTTAACTTTTGGAAGTGAGTGTAGAATATTTCCGTATACAATTACTAAAGGCTTATCTTCAGGCGGTCACTCTAAATTGTCTTGGTGGTCCACTGGTCGATCACGATTGACGTAATGACCACCCCAGATCTATATGCTGTACTAATAAATCAACTGGAGGAAAATTCAGTAAATATTCAATTATGTTAAAAAATAGGAGTGATTATTTCCTTTAGAAATTAAAGTAATAATGATAGAGAAAAAACAAAAATTAATTTTGGGATATATGAAATTTATTGAGACTAGATTCTGCTTTGATACTGACTAGACATTCTGCATTGATTATACTAAAATGGAAATTTTTTTCATAAATATAAATAATTGTTTCCTTATATAGAGCACTGGCATAAAAATTAAAATTATGTATAATTTGATATTTATGTCGTGCTTGTTAAAAAAATGTAATTCACCTTAGTATTTAAATGATAATAATTCACTATTTTGAAAAAAAAAAACTTTAACTTAGCTTAACTTTAACTTAGTTGATACACACATAATCTTTTTTTAATCTTGTTTTGAAATTTAAAAATAAAAATAAAAAAGGGAATTCGAAAAAATCTTTAAAACTATTGATGAAACTACACTAATAATATTTTCAGAAAATATCAACGTTTCAAAAAAAACTTCAAAGTTTTTATAATCTTATTTTAAAATTAAAAATTTTTAAAATGTGAATTTGAGAAATCGTTGAAGATACTGTTGAAACTACACTAATGGTATTTTCAGAAAACATCAATATTCCAAAAAAGCCGAATATCAGGGATACATTGTATTATTTTGCGGAATTTTTCTGTAAAGAGAATCATATCGTTGATCGTTTCTAGAAACTGGTTCCTCTCAAGAGCACGCCTTAGCAATCGACCTTTGACTAAAAACGATTTGGCGACGGAAAATCCTCAACCCCCGATAAAAAAGATTGCCTGCATTCCTTATGCATTCCACTACCTGAAGCACGTGCTTTACTTTCAAGGATCAGGGGCTAAAAGATGTCAGTCACAAGGAACTTAAACGCAGAGGCATACACATTTCTATACACTACTTAATTCTACGTAAATTAATCAATCTCTATATATAAAAATGAATGTGTGTCTGTACTCGATAGATTCAAAAACCATACATCCAATCGCCGTGAAAATTTAGAAAATTATTAAGTATATCCGGAAGGTTTTTGGAAAAAAATTTTAAATCAGAGTGGGCTAGTGTTCCGAGCAAGTATCAAAATATCAAATATTTTGCTTTGTTTTGCTTTGAGCATTTGATTTGTCTGCTTGTTGTAACATTATTGTTACAACAATGACAAAAGTTGCGTCGAATGGTTTTCAGCAAATGGAATTCATGACGTTGCTCTTTGACTAAATTAACTCTTTTTAAAAAAAATTAAAAGTAAAAAAACATTTTTAAAAACAACTTCTATTAAACGCGCTAAAAAGAATAAATAACTTTTTTTAAACTTTTTTTATCAGTTATATATTCTTTTTTTTTTTCATATAATGTTTGTGATTTGTTTTTTTTTTTTTTTTTTTTTTATTTTTTTTTTTTTTTTTTTTTATATTTTTTTTATTATCATAATATTTTTTTTTTTTTTTTTTTTTTTTTAAATCCGTAATTTTTAAGCAATTTTTTCAATCTTTGTACAGATCTTGGGTAATATTGTTCTACACACGAAAAAAAAAATTATGAGATTATCTTCATAAATGACGAAGTTATTAAATGTTTAATTAAAATTTTGATTATTTTTTGAAAAATCGTAAAAAAAAGTTTTTGGCATCTTATTTTTTAAATGACTGATTCTAAAAGAGCAACGCATGAGCTGCTTTAGTACGAAATGTCGATTCATTTAAACAAAAAAAAATTCATGTGCAATGATTTAGACATTATTTTTATAAAAACGCATCGATTTTGACTCATTTAAAAAAATCGTAAGAAATACAAATATTATTATTTTGTAAAAAACATCATACCGTATCGGGACGAAATAAATAATCTTTCCAATTCTGTAATTATTTTTTGTCTGAATTTCATAGATTAAAGTTAGATAAATTTTTTAAAGAATTTCTATAATACTCCATCTCAGTTTAACTTGGCAGCTTTGAGAAAAGTATACAATGTACCAATCTACTTGAAAAATAACCTTACTTTTTTTTTAAAATTTAAATCCAAGAAAATAGATAGAAATTTGTAAAAAAATTGCATACGTTGTAGAAATTAGATTATTTTTACGTTGCAGAAATGTAATTATTTTTTAGGCAAAGTTAATTAATACAGTCTATAGCGCAACGTTATGAAATTCCAGTTTGACTGAAAACCGATTTTCGACGTCAACTTTTGTCATTGTTATAACAATAACATTATTACAACAATACAGACATATCGAAGTTGGCTCCCAAAACTAGTTTTATAGCGTTTTTAATTAATATCTTTTTAACTAATTGCAATATCGGAATATAAATGGTCAAAACATACATTGTCCTCCAAACTAAACGTGTATACAAAATTTCAGCTCAATGGGTTGAAGATATCAGCTTCAAAATTGAGTTGCAAGATTCCACAAGAACAAATTACATACATTGTAAGTTAAATAAAAGCTTGTAAAAATAAATGCTTTTAACCTGTGATTAATTTGAAATATTTTTATTAAAATCCCAATTTTTACAATGCTATATATTTTTTACAAATTTCTATGGATTTTCTTGGATTTAAATTCCAAAAAGAAAAATGAAAGTTACAACTATTTTTCAAGTAGATTGGTACATTGTATACCTTTCTCACAACGCTGCCAAGCTAGACTAAAATGGAATATTGTAAGACTTTTCTTTAAAAATTTTATAAAATTTTGTAATTTTTTAAAAAATTTCTATTTTTTTTTATTTTTTTGCTCATAAAATATTTTTTAAAAGGGCACTTTTCTATTCCAAGGAGTCATAAAAATTCAACGAAAATCACCTCATGCCAGTAATAAATAATTGTGATAAACCTACGGCAAGATTGACCAGTTTGAGGCTTATTGAGCATGTGCAGGAAGAAACAACTTTCTGATTCATCACAACTCACAGTTTTTTTTTTTATTTTTAAAAAAGCGACATAGATGAAAAAGTTCAAGATTATAAGAAAACGCTGAAATGTTTCCTTCAGATACTAATATTTTCTATTGAATCTTTCTTTATACAGTGAATGCACAAACAAATGTCTAGACTTTCTCTCCCCTACTTCTTTTTTATAGTTGCATATTTTTAACCAAATAATCAAACATCTAGGAATAAGCAATCATTTTTCATTCATTATTTAATAAAAATAGATATAAATTAATATTTTTCAAAAAACTAAATCGGTATTGTTTGTATTATTCATTACAAAATGAATTTTTTAATAATAAAATCGTACATTGTTTGTTGTACATTAGTTTTGTAAACTACAAATCGATAAAAATTTAAAGAAAGATCTTATCACTTGGATAAAAAGGGAAAAAGAGTTGTATACATGAAAGGGCCCATGTAACGCCAGGCTAAACTGTGGGAAAAGAAACCCGTCTGTAAAGGAAAAGAAATTAAAGACTTTTCGGAAAAGATAATTTTAATGACATAAGTATAGAAATCCCTTATATCGCGCATACACTCTCACACAGAAGTGCTGGCATCGACAGGGAAAATTGAAATTTCCATTGGGATACAGTTGGAAAACCCCGGTCAACGCCGGGCTAAATGGAGGGGGGGGGAGATCAGTCCGACGTAGAAGAAATTTCAAAAAAGGGAATTTTAATGACAAAATACAGAAGTCACATACAAACGAAGAAGTAATGTCATCGAGAGGGGAAGAGGAAATTTCCAATGGCAAAAAGTTATACACTCGAAACAGCCAGTGCAGCGTCAGACCATGTATTCATAACCTATGAAACAATAACGTAAGTTCGCGCATAAAATTGATTTGAGGCAAACTGAAATTTTATAACGTAGCTTTTGATTTAATTCATTCACATATTAAAAAATAAATGCTTTTAACTTGTGATTAACGTGAAACATATCCTTGAAATCATAATTTTTCTATTACATATGTTAACGTCAAAATCCGGTTTTCAGCCAAACTGGAATTTTATTTTGACTCATTCATTCTCTTTGATTGAAAAATAACTGCCTTTAATTTGTGATTTATTTGAAATGTTTTTTATTAAAAACACAATTTCTAAAACGGAAATTTCTGTGGATTTTTTTAATTTAAATTCCGAAGAGAGGTAAAATTATTTTTTAAGCAGATTGGGACATTTTTTACCTTTTCCAATGCTTCCAAGTTAATTTGAAAAGAAATATTGTAAAACTTCTTTAAAAATTCACAATATTTTGAAAATTTCTATTTTTTGACCTTTTTTAAACATAAAATTGTTTGTTAAAAAGGTAGTTTTTCGTTTCCAGGAACCATAAAAATGTAACGAAAAAAATCGTCAAAATCAACACCTGCCAATAATAATTAATGGTGGTAAACCTACCACAGAATTCAAGAATTTGAAGGCTTATGGTACATGGAAAGACAACTTTCGGAGAGTTCGTAAGCAAAAATATTCTTTGTGTATGTTGTAACCTTTTTAAGCCTTCTTATTTTTCTCCGTTAGAGGGCGCGCGAGAGCCGCCAGATGTATTTTGTGTAACTGTGTAGTAAACATAAATAAAGATTTCTTCAAACAGTACAGACCGATTACTTTTCCATGACATTCATAGTGGTCCGTCGAGCCGGAGCATTCAAGTCAAAATATTTTATTGATGAAGTGTAATGGTCTGCGACATTTGTCGAAATAATCAAGCATCAAAAGCATCAAATTTGTTCAATAATCATCGCAAGCATTGAACTTCGATATTGGGAAGGTCACAAAACAACATGGACGCCATTCTTAAGCAAAAGAAAATCGTAAAAGGTAAGCTAACTCGTTTAGTTTCCCAAATTGATGATTTACAAAATCAAGAAAATTCTGAATCCATTATTGAAGTTCATGAAAAAGATGTTAATTTAATAGATACTGAAGTAAATAATTTAAACGATAATCTTCTAAGTACTTGTGCAGATGAAGATTTTAACGGTTATGAAATAGAAATGCATGAGATTTATTTTCTAAATTAGATATGCTAAAAATTATTTTAAAAGAGGAAATGAAAAAACTTGTTAGGAATGATAATAATATTAATGCATGCCAATATATTGTTAACACTAATATAAACAATTTAAAACTTCCTCGCATATAATTGCCAGTGTTCACTTCAAACTACATGGATTGGA
>BMAO01019379.1:0-50519 GCA_019973975.1 Trichonephila clavata
AATAACAGAGATAAGAATACGACTTGCGAATGTTCTATCATTCGTGCCAATTGATTAGACAGTTCTTTTTTTCCTTCTAAGCCAGTGATTCCCAAAGTGGTCTATATCGACCCCTAAAGATCTATGGTGACCAGCATAGGGTCCACCTCAGTGAAAAAAATAATTTGGGGCCCACGAGGTGTACATGCGGTCTACGAAAGTCGCTTTTATTAAACCATATCATAATTTAATTTTAAAAAAAGACCATGATTTCAAAGTTTCATGCCAGAATTAAACTAAAGGAATATAATGTTATGGGATATAATGGATTAAGGATAAATTAAAGGAATATAATGGACGTCACGAATTTTCCCACTTTCCCAATTGGTCACAGACAGACAGCAAAATGACATTTTAAACTAAATTCAACATGTAAATGCCAATTTATTCAGATTTTGAAACTAGGTTTTAGAATGCTTCCACTTTGGTAATTACCCCAGGAGGCAATGAATTCACTTGGTGAAAAAAGAAACAAATGTCAAAATATTACAAGAGGAACTGATCAGAATAGGCAGTAACGAAGATCTTAAAGTAAAGTTTAGAAACAGATGTCAACAATTGTGAGTTTAAAAAGATATACCTGTTATTTATCTCGAAATATGGAGTGTTGTGAGAAAGTTTTTAATTTCTTTTCCTAGTGAGAAAAACTCTCAGGGCGGGTTGCCTATCTCCAAATTAAAAAGAAAAGAAAAGACTGGGCACTACGAACCGAAAAATTTAGAGTTAAACCTGAGAAGATTAATGGCAAATGTTGAAATTTTTTTATTGAAACACCAGATATATCCTTCCCATTATAAACATTTTTTTGTTGATCGGTTATTTTACGTATCATAATTAAATTTTTATTTATTTAACATACGTTTCTCAAGTGTTAAACACTATACTTTACTCAGTTAGAAATTTAAATCTTTATATGTAAGTAAATCTATGCCAGCTGACAAAAAGACATTTAAGGGGACACAATTCGATTCAATTGACGAAAATCGGTGAGAAAATCAAATCTAATTTTTTAGCTTAAATTATTTCTTATATACTTTTCTACAAGCTCACAAAATTTGAAAGCTCTAAGTTAAGAAAAGGGGGGGCTGTGATAACTTTTACGTTTGTTTTTATTCACATATCAATGGAAAATCAAAACTTTAAACTGAGTTATCTTGGAAAGATAAAATAACTAGTTTGTCTTCATTTAAAATGCGAAAGCATTTTTTTCTATTGTGCCTAATACTTGGAAATTCATTTTCACTTTTTGCTTATTGTACATAGAATAAAAGTTGGAATGCATTTTTCAATCAAAGCAATGCTTAGTTTTTAAAAAATAATTGAAAATAGAGAATTTACACATTTTTAAGAAATTTTCAATAAGCAATCATAAAATTAAGTACTGTACAAATATCAATCATGTTATTGTAAAACCCATACCAACTTTTGTTATATATAGTTTAACGTACTTGTAAATCAAATGTCATATCTGCACGTTAATTTTTGTAGGAGGAGTAGCATTTTAAAATCACTTCATAAGTTTCATGTTTTTCCTTTAAAATATTAAATGGTTAGCTTTTTATGAAATTTTGAGCACAAAATCTGTTTTACATCATATATACACAAATGAGAAAACCAAAAAAATTATGAAAATCATTAAATTAAAAAATGTTGTGTAAATCGTTTAATGTCCCCTTAAGTTGATAAATTTGCAAAAATTCAATATTAGGTAAGCAGGGGTCTAACGAAAACCAAAAAACATGGCAAGGGGTGTCTATAAGACAAAAAGTTTGAAACCTCTGTTTTAGACTTTCAAGTTTACGTCATTGCGTGCAGTATACGTTCTATTTTGATATTATGAATAAAAAAATCCGATAGGGTATAATTAAGAGGACATGGTACGATTTACGCAAAAATTTTTAATTTAAGTACTTTCAAAATTTTTTAATTGCCACCTATGTGTGTATACTATGTAGAACAGATTTTGTACACAAAATCACATAAAAAGCTAGCTATTTAATTTTTCAATGAAAAAACTTAGAATTTGTAAAGTGATTTTAAAATGCTACTCCTCCTATAAAAATTTACGTACACGCATGAAATTTAATTTACAAGTATGTCAAACTATGTATAACAAAAGTTGGTGTAGGTTTTGCTGTAACATGATTGGTATTCGTACGACAATTATTTTTATGACTGCTTATTGAAAATTCCTTAAAAAATGTATAAACTCTGAGTTCAATTATTTTCAAAAAAATAAGTATTGCTTTGATTCAAAAATGCATACCAACTTTTATTACACGTACTATTAGCAATAGGTAAAAAAAATTCAAAGCATTAGGCACAATAGCAAAAAAAAAAAGCCTTAGCATTTTAAATGAAGACAAACTTGTTATTTTATCTTTCTGAGGTAAGTCAGTTTAAAGTTTTGATGTGCCATAGGGATTTCAATAAAAACGAACGTAAAAGCTATCATAATTTTGCTTTTTTTAAGTTTAGAGTTTTCGAATTTTGTAAGGTTATAGAAAAGTATAAAAAGAATAATTTAGGCTAAAAAAATTAGATTTGATTTTTTAACCGATTTGTGTCGATTGAATCATACTGTTGTGACGGATCTATTCACGACATTTTTCCTACTAATCCTCTTGGGGAAACTTTGGGGCTTAGCATCCACATTAATTCACAGCCTTTCAAGAAGAACCCGTGATATTTAAATTAGTTTGACTATATAAAGTCTATAAGTTTTGCAGATGTAAGATTGTAGAAGGAACCGGGGAGCTGTTACGTAAGTATTGGAATATTTCATTCACAAACCCAGCGCGAGTTAAGGAAGTAATTGCTTAGAGATTAAATTATTAGATTGAAGATTTAAGATTCATGATATTAGAATTAGTTATCGGTTCATTAGCACTTGTTCTCCTTATCTAGTTCACGTAGTCGGGTTTTCTTAGAGTTGGGTATTAAGATTAGATTACGCTTTATATATCACTCCTAGGTTTCCTTTTGTAGTTTCACTTGTGATTGTTTAAGTGTGTGTTTAAAGGATAAATAAAGCTAATTGTTATTATGGAAGCTGTTGGTGATACTTTGTTTCCCCCCACACCTTTAGCCGCGCAGGACGGAGAGAGAGGGGTGCCGATTAGGCCAACACCCCCACACTGTGTCCTGTTATATAGGATAATCACCCATTTTAAAATGAAGGGAAATGAAATGAAGAGAATTTTAGTTTCACTTGTGATTGTTTAAGTGTGTGTTTAAAGGATAAATAAAGCTAATTGTTATTATTGAAGCTGTTGGTGATACTTTGTTTCCCCCCACACCTTTAGCCGCGCAGGACGGAGAGAGAGGGGTGCCGATTAGGCCAACACCCCCCCTCCCCCACTGTGTCCTGTTATATAGGATAATCACCCATTTTAAAATGAAGGGAAATGAAATGAAGAAAAATTTTAGTTTCACTTGTGATTGTTTAAGTGTGTGTTTAAAGGATAAATAAAGCTAATTGTTATTATGGAAGCTGTTGATGATGCTTTGTTTCCCCCCACACCTTTAGCCGCGCAGGACGGAGAGAGAGGGGTGCCGATTAGGCCAACACCCCCACACTGTGTCCTGTTATATATGATAATCACCCATTTTAAAATGAAGGGAAATGAAATGAAGAAAAATTTCGGTCAATTCGTATATAAGAGGAATCTTCAATTCATTTAATAAATACTGGGTGTCTACAAATTAGTTTGGCAATTTCAAAAGTTAAGAACTTTCGAAATATTTAATTATTAACCCTTTTAAAGTAATACTATTAGAAAAATATCATACATTTATTCATAGTGGGCGTTAGGTGTCATAATGGAAAAGTTTGGGTTTGGAAAATCCTCATGCCATCCTAGAAGATGATAAGAATAGTCCTATGGTACATATGCTTTGTGCAGAGAGTTCCTCGAATGTTCTCAGCCCATTTTTTCTTCACTGAAAAGACTCTTACGGGAATTATTTACTGGGGCATGCTTCAGATTTTCTTTATGACAGTTATGAAAGGAACACGTAGTATAAAATAATTTTAAGGCATTTCCTACTTAGGTCAACAACAAAAAAAAATTTTAGCTACTTTTTATTAAACAATTATAATTCATATAAATATGTATGTACATATGATAGAATCACAACATTAAGCGGCAAAACACCTTTTAAATTAACATTAAAAACTTTTAAACCACATTAAATTTTAATTACATTTTTAATAAAAGTTGAAAAAAAGGTAAGGATTTATCGTAAAACCAGTGTAAAAGAAATGCTGACGTCTAACTAGCATATGATTAATCAGGTTAAGTTAAATCAACACCAGAAATTTAACAAAAGCGGTTTTATCCAATGGTGCTGCCATCTAGAGGAAACATATCAACTGAAATATATCTCTTTCTGAAGGAGTGACTATTAACGTAACACTGTTCAGCTACACGAGGGCTTTTGGCGACGGACCTCGTCATTTTGAATCATGGTCAAGTGATGAGGACGACACTTGAGCAGGCACCCCTCCTCTCCCAACTACCACACCAACGGGATAACGTTTGAGCTTTCAACAAATTTAACGTGCATAGCTCCATACACGGAGGGTCTTTAGTATTACTGGGTACGAACTCATGACATGCCAGCCACGATACCTTGACCACTATGCTACCACGACCACAATACATCTCTTAACTGTAATTTTTTTAATTTAACTAATGAATTAATACTTGAAAAACTGTATTAACATCAAGTGTACTCCACTACAAGTTTTAAAAAATCTATTTGAACTTGAGTGGATGAATAAAAAGTATTTTATTAACAATTGAACATTTGAACAAGATATATAAATAAATATATATTGGGCGAGTGTGAACTAATAGTAGGAATTGAAAAAATGCTAGGAGTTTATATTTTTCAACAAGAAGACGTGTTGTATCACAAACATAAGGACGTTATATCTTCCCTTAATGTTGAGGAGCCAGTTTGGGTTGGTCGTGGAGGTGTTATTTAGTGGTCATCTCAATGACCCCCAGTTTTCAGTGTGTGGGGTTTTGTAAAGGATCAAATGTACACTACGACATTTCCTACATTCATTCTTGAATGAAAAACAGGAATCTACGCTGCAACTAATTTGATCGACGGAAGCATGCTAAAAAAATCTGTGGTACGAACTGATTTACCTGTTGAACTTCTGAAGAGTTACAAAATGAAGCCACATCGAACATTTGTGGTAATGGTAAACTTGGGCAGTTTCTCTATCTTACAACAATATGAACTGTAATTTTTTCCTCCGTAAATCACACACAATAAATCAATCATTTTGCCCAACAAATTTGTAGACACCCTTCATATACTAATTGTTCAAAGAGCTGTAGCGATATAGTCTATATAAACCAGTAACAACCTCCACACCATGGTGATTATCTTGGTGTAGTGGTTAAGTTTCTCGGTTTCGGATCCAAAGGTCCCGGGTTTTGTCCTACAGGATTAAACGCGCCACGTCATTTGGTGACCCTAGCTTAACTAAGAAAAGCGAAACTTCAACTGATCTGTCGTGGCGCCATCTACCCACAAAAAAAAAGAGAGAAAAAAAAAAGAAATTCGTCAGATAAACATGACGCAAGAGAGCAACCGAAAAAAAAAAATTCGTCAGATGAACATGACGAAAGAGAGCAACCAAGGAAAAAAAAATCGTCAGATAAACATGACGCAATTCATCCAACACATAAAAAAAAAACTGACTGCTCCCATTAACAACAATATCGTTCGTTCGCCTAACCAACTCTCTGGTAGGGGAGTGTGTAGCGATATAGTCTATATAAACCAGTAACAACCTCCGCACCATGGTGATCATCTTGGTGTACTGGTTAAGTTACTCGGTTTCGGATCCAAAGGTCCCGGGTTCTGTCTTCAGGATAAAACGCGCAACTTCAGAGCTTTATTATAAAAGTTCTTCATGGAACTATCAAAAAGTCCGTTCAGATAAATCTAAAAAAGTGAAGGAGAAAATATTACAAACTTTTCTTACCGTTCAAAAAAAAAAAAAAATCTAACATGCCCCTTTAATTTTTTCCCCACCTGTACTTATCGAACTGAAATTGGGTTATTTCAAGGAGAGTTATGATACATAGCCGATATAAATACACGTCATGGGCACTGATATGAAGTTTGTGAAGTTAAGAAGAAAAAGTTTCGAAGAGTGAACTCTTTTGGGAATGATTTTCGGAGTGCTTCGGATCAGAGTTTTTAGAAGATGGGGAAATGGATGGACCAAAATTTCTCCTTTTTCCCCCAACCCGAGGATTAATGCTGATGAATTATGCAGAAGACGAAAATGCTTGCTTATTTTGTTCTACTGATTTGATGGCCTTTTCCTCAAGTTCGGTTAAAAACACTTTATATAAAATTATAAGAAGGAGCATAAAGGTGTAATTTATACCAAATAAAACATGAAATTAGAAATATTGGATGATAATAATTTAAAGTAATTCAATTATTTTCTAAAATAGGAAATCAGAGGGAAGCAAATCAATTAAAGTACATAGAACGTCGTTTATCCGAACGTTTATTATCCGGAGCGTCAAATATCCGTACCGAAGCACGGGACGTTTTAGAACAGTGTAATGCTCAACAGTTGCTTCGCGTGAGACCAAAAGTGACGGCAAAACCTAAGGTAAGGGATATTTGGGGAATTTCAGTTCTGTGATTTGGTGAACATCTGCGCGGAAAATTAGGTCAGTTTGTTTCCAAGTGAGGGGGGAGGTGTATACGTGCTCTTTTCTTGATGTAGAAACCTGGATGGTATGAGGTGCAGAAAACTGTGGATTTCAAATGCTAAATGATGATAGGATTGCAACTTCCGTGCAAGAAGAATCCGACCCTGTCGATGATGAACCGGATGAAGACGAATACAACAATGAAAGTAGCAAAGGACCTTCAAATGCTCACGCGTTTTCTGTGTTAGAGACAGCTATGGAGTGGTACGAACAGCAATTAGAGGGCTGTCCTACTCAACTACTGCTGCTCAAGATAACCAGATACCTTACTGCGAAGAAACGAAGGTTTATAATGGTACAGCGAAAAATGTTATTATTTTCCACAATCAAGGTAAAAATTGCAACATTTTGTACCTATTTTGCTTTTTCTTCAAGCACGTTTCCCGCATGAGATGATTTTCAATATTCATAGAGTGTCCGGTTTTCTCCTGCGCCATTAAACACCACACTCACTCACAGTGTCCGGTTTCATACACTACATGGATCGCATTCGGTTTTCGCTTATCCGAACAATCGCGTATCCGAACGGTGTCTGGTCCCAATTGATTCGGATAAACGATGTTCTACTGTAGATCAATATTAAAAGCTGCCGGCATACTGGTGTGATTTCAAAATGAATTATTTCTATTTTTACCAGTAATACTACAAATAGAATTTAACACAATAAGCAGCAAATTATTGAATATTTTTTCATTACATTTTTAAAATGGTATAATTTATAGCGGGAGGGAGTACTTACTTATTATAGTCGTACCATAAAGGAACACGAGGGCTATTGGCCTCGGACCTCCTAATTATGAATCATGTCTTAAGTGACTTGGGATACACCTGGGTTTGCATCCCCCCTTTCCTAACTATCACACCACACTAACACAAGGACTTTGAGCCTTGAAAGTTAAAACGTGCTTCAGCCCCTCTGCATGGTGGGTCTTTAGTGGGAGTAGGTTTTAATTCATGAAATGCCAGCCACGAGTCCATTACCATGACCAATACGCCACTATAGCCTCTGTAATCTACAGGGGATGTTCTTTTAACAGGTACTGTAATTGGTATCGTACGGCAAAAATAACCGGTAAGCCTAATTGAATTAATTGATTGTATACGATTTTTATTCAGAGAATATTGAACAACAAATACGGGGTGGGGGAGGTGGATCTCCCCCCCCCCGAAAAAAACTGTCAACATTGCATTTGTCAACTGGTTACTTTTGCATTTGATTACTTTTGTAATTGGAATTTTATACTGAATTGGAGGTTTTTTTTACGAAACTTGCAATGTTATTTTCATTACACAAGTATTCCAAATCAAACAAACATCTGATGATAGATTCGATTCCATTCTTTCAAACATACTAGTACAAACTAGATGGTCCGAGAATCATTCCACATACATGGTAGGGTCAAAAAGTTCCCGGAATAAGTCAATTACAAATTAATAGATAGTAGAACAATAATCTAATCTTATTGTCCTTCAAAGTACTGCCTACCTGCATCCACACACTTATTAGCGTTAGTATAAATCAGGCGTGGCCAACCTTTTTAGGAAGAGTGTAACTTTTAGATTATAAACAATTTAGCGTGCCACTTCAAACTTTTCGAACAAATGAAAAAGTGAAAAAAATGTTGCGAATAGGCTTATTACAACCTTTACGCAAAGAGCACATTTATAATGCAAGTCTTACGTAGTGGAATTTTAAAAACAATATAATAAATGAAACCAAAGCAAAAACTTAAATTTTATTGTTATTTAGTTCCATTAATTTTGAACGATATTTTGGTTTTGTTATGTTCACACAAAAGAAAACATTTGTTCACAAACGTATGCTGATTCAAATCTAAACAATGTCTGACAGCCAAATCGTGTAAATTTGAAAAATTGCTTGTTAGTACAAATTTTCAAAATTCAATATAAGTCTTTATATTTATTTTTCAGTGTAGTATGGTGCCCTTTAAAATGATTTGGATTTCAAGTGGGTAACAATTAATATTTTGCACAAAAATGGAAAAATGATTTGTGAAAAGATTTTCTTTTTTTTTATCATCTCTCAAATCTTCAAACCTAGCACTGAAAGAATCCTGAAAAATTTGTATTAAATTTTTAAATCTATCACACAACTCTCAGCACTCTTAACTTAGGTAAATAGTTCCTGTGCATTAATGTAAAATATGTTAATTTTTCCCCAAATTCTAGACAAAAAAAGCAAGAGTTTCTCCACAAAAGAAGGTATATTGCCAATTAGGGTTGGAAAAGAGAGATCACCTACCCCTTTTCTCTTTAATCTTAAATTTAAATTATTGTAATGTCCCATAATATCGGCAAGAAAAGCTAAATAACAAAGTCTGTCATTATTCTAGAATAGCAACTACTCACTGGACAGTCCAGTGTTTTCTTTTAAAGATATTTTAAAATACGCTCCCTCAAATTCAAGAATCTCGTGAGTAAAAAACGTTTTGGAAAGCCAACTCGAACAACAATGCAGGCGCATTCTCTTCATGATAAATTTCTATTATAAATCATTTTAAGTTTATTTAAAATAACTTTTTTGTCTGAAACAACCGCATTTCAATAAAACTGTTAAAAAAAATATATATATTTATTATTATATTTTCAATTCTTTTATTAAGTCTTCGCGTGCCACTTTTACAACTCCGCCGTGCCACAGTGTGGCACGCGTGCCGTGGGTTGGCCACCCCTGGTATAAATGTTAAAAACTTTCCTAAAATCCATTTTTTGAGAGCTCTGATGCTGGAATTGTTTCGGTATGCATTCTCCAGCATCTCGAGCGCCTCAGAAGGTGATTTCTCGAGCAAACACAGAATTTGTGTTTACACGTTGCTCCAAACGACATTATGAAATCTGACAAATAAAAAATTGGCTTTCTCGGGAATGATATGTAACACCAGCATTACAGGAAATGAATTCCAGATGGCTGCGTGATTTCCTTATTAGGGCTGCCAACCCCGAAACAGTTAATTTCCCACACAAAGTACACTTGCTTGAAAGTAGGGAACCATTCCCGGAAGGTTTTGACTCTAGTAGTATAAGATGATTAATTCCCCAAATCATTCATGAAAAAAAAGTATTGCAATATGAAGCAAAAAAAGTAATGTAAGAAGAAAAAAATTAAGCTAATTCCTACTTAGATCAACAACAAAAAAATTATATTAGTTACTATTTATTAAATAGTTACTATTAATATAAATACGTACATACATATGACAGAATCACAACATTAAGTGGCAATTAATTTTTATTGATTATGATAAAAGTATCGTATTGGAATCCAAAACCAATCGTGTATATAAAATTTCAGTTCAAATGAATGCTTTGAAACGAAAAAAAAAAAAAAAAATTATTTTAAAGTTTTGACCCAAGTCGCTAAAAATGAAGTTGACGTGGCTGTATCTGTGATTCTTTAAATAATTAATTTCAGTCAAATTAATTATAATTAATTATCGTATTGTTACCCAAAGCACTAGTGTACACGAAATTTCAGCTCCAATGAGAACTTTTAAATGTGAGGAAAAAATATTCAAGTTTTGACATAGGTCGGCAAAAGGGTAGCTAAGTCGCCAAAAATGATGACAGCGTGGCTGTATTTGTAATTCTTTGAATTACTAGTTTTAATCAATTAATTTTTATTTATAATTAAATTACTGTATTGTCATCCAAAATAACCGAGTAAATAAAATTTCAGCTCAATTGAGTGCTTTAAAATGTATTCTATCAACGATTGAAAATTTGAACAATATATACACTGGTGTCAAAAAGCTAAGCATAAATCGTAAAATGAGAAAAACATGGAGTAAATATCCGTAAAATTATTCCAAATTTCTTGCGGATATTAATTTGGGTGAAGAAACATTGGGTTTATGCAAAACTTTTCAGTCGATTACGTTCTGCGCGAAACATCGGCACATGTCGGAACGCGGAGAAACCGATTCACGCAGCATAGGCAGTTCAGACAAGTTTCGTGCAACTGCTGTGCGAAGGAACGTTGTTAACCATCAAACAAGATGAATGATGGCACAAAGGCGCCAATTGGACATGTTTACGAAAAGGAAGAATCGTTAGAATGCTGGAATCCTCACGATCACAAACCGAAGTGTCTCGAATTCTGAATGTGGACCAGTCTGTGATCTCAAGACTGTGGCAGAGGTTTCAAAGAACGGGAGATGTTACCCGACAACCAGTATCAGGTCGACCAAGAGTCACAACCCCTCGCCAAGACCGATATCTAGTAATAAGTGTGCGACGTCAGAGTGGCAGTACTGCCAGAGCACTGGGTTCCGCGCTCACAGTCGCCACATGAATACGAACTGTCGAGACAAACTGTTTACAGGAGACTCAATCATGCTGGCCTGTATGCCAGAAAACTAGCAGTTTGCACTCCCCTCACGTCTGCGCATAAACGCGCTCGTTTGAGCTGGAATTTGAAACATCAACATTGGAGTGGGGAAGAGTGGGCCAATGTGATGTTCAGTGACGAGTCCCGGTTTAATCTGAGTAGTGATTCTCGGCGGATAACGATATGGAGAGAACGTGGAACACGTTTTGAACCAAGAAACATAAAGGAAAGACATCATTTTCCATCAAGGGGAGAAATGGTATGTGCAGGCATCATGATGGACGGCCGCACAGACCTCCATTTCCTTGACAAGGTGTCTGTGACTGCTCAAAGATACAGAGACGAAGTTCTTGTGCCTTATGTTCGCTTGTTTCGAGGTGCTGTTGGTCCTGACTTCATATTCATGGATGATAATGTGCCATGTCAAGAGCGGTGCTGATTGATGACTTCCTTGAAACGTAAAACATTCAGCGCATGTCGTGGCCTGTGAACTCCCTTGATTTAAATCCTATCGAGCATGTATGGGAAATGCTCGGGAGACAAATTGCAGCTCTTTCGCACCCACCAAGCTTCGTTACAGAACTGAAGAGAGCTCTCCAAGAAGCTTGGAACCGTTTGAGCCCACAACTCATTCATCATCTCATAGCAAGTATGGTAAATCGCTGTGCAGCGTGCCTGGCTGTCAGAGAGAGAGAGAGAGAGAGAGAGGTGGCCACAAGCCTTATTTAACTGCAGCATCAGTATTTTATTTAATGTTTTCTTTCATTTTTTCTTTAAAGTGAGAATCCTTGCTATACTCAGTTTTCTTTGAAACTGCTATTTTGGATAATAAGACTAATTAATATCTTTCTTCTGATTTGCTTTCTTATTTTATAACCATTTTTCACTCGCATATCACGTTTCCCGCCATTCTGATTTACAGTTGCTTCTTTATTCACATATTTATCAATTATGCTTAACTTTTGGACACCAGTGTATATTGTTCAAATTTTGAATTGTTGATAAAATACTTTCTATTCATCCATTCAAAGTAGGAATTGATTAATTTTTTTATTTTAATGGTTACTGTTGAAGTTTTTTTTACTTATAGATACATCTTGTATGAATAAAATAACACTTTATTAAAAAAGATAATGGGTTTGCGATACGATATCTCCTAAAGATCTAAAAAGTTTGACCATTTCATTGGCAAAATGTAAAACCTATTAACTTTTCTTCCGGAGAAATTTCCCGTATTTCCTTTAAAATCTATTTTAAAGTAAAATGAAGATCTTGTAAAAGCTACTTCTTTCAGTTAATTTTTTCCACTGATACTTAGCAAACGCGCGAAAACCCGATTACTTCAGATAAGTAAAATGTGCAACCGGTAAAAATACACGTCAAGGGATCTGTTCTAAAGACTTTGCAAAAAAGAAGGAGAAAAGCTTCAAAATGATTTTAAAAAAATGAGCTCCTTAGGGACTTATTTCTTGAGAGTTTTGGCTGCAATATTTTAAGACAGGAAAATAGATGGTAAGAGTTTTTTTCCCCTACCTTATCCTCGGAGATTAATACTCTATGAATTATGCAATGGAAGAAATTGATTCTGCCCAGAGGTCTTGCCACAAGTTCAATTTCAATCAGCACGTAGAAAAAAATCTTAAGATAAATTACTTTTTTATACAGCCACCAACTGATTGTTAGCACTAAAATATACTACTGTAACAATTTAAATTGTCTATAGTCACTTTAACTTGACTCATAATCCTTAACGGTAACAAATGGCTTTGTTTCTGTTAATCATAGTTTTCAGTTCTGGTGATAAAAAAGACCTGTCTTGTCACATTAAATCTGATGAGAAATTAAGTGCTCAGTATGAACATTTGAAAAAAGAAGTGTCCATTCAGGTGTCCTCCTCATCACTGTATGAAATATTTGATTCTCCATTACTGGTATGAGATGCATCTCTATTTGCCCTGACGTAGCTTTGAGTGAGAATTTATTAAAGTGGCAAAATAAAAATAAATTATAGTTTAAAAAAACTAAAAAACTCTCGTTATAGTGAATCGAACTAATATTAAAAAATAATTCTTGATTTAAGAATAAAATGGATTAACGAAAAAATTACTGTCATTGTGGTAAAAACGTGGTGGTGGGGGTGTGTGGGGGGGGTAACTAGATTTTTACACTAACTTTGCATTTCAGAATAGTAAGAAATTTCAATAATTGATATCGAGAATCCCATGCTTTTATCACAATGACATTAATTTTCTCATTATTCTTATACAGTAGAACGTCGTTTATCCGAATCAATTGGGACCGGATACCGTTCGGATATGCGATTGTTCGCATAACCGAAAATCGAAAGCGATCCATGCTGTATATGATACTGGACACTATACAAATATGGAAAATCGTCACATGCCATAAACGTGCTTGAAAAGAGAGCAATTTTACCTTGAATTGTGGAAAATAATCGCTTATTTTTCGCTGTACCATTGTACACCTTCGAATTTTCAATGCAAGGTCCATGATTCTCTTCAGCAGCGGTTGTTGAGTAGGACAGCACTCTGATTGTTGTTCGTACCATAACTGTCTCTAACGCTTCGTTGTTGTTGTCCTCGTCTTCATCCGTTTCATCGTCGACAGGGTCGGATACTTCTTGCGCGGAAGTCACAATCTCGTCATCATTCAGCATTTGAAATTCACAGTCTTCTGCATCGCATGCCATCCATCCAGGTTTGTACATCAACAAAGCTCAACAAAACAGCACGTATACACACTCTCACTTGGAAACAAACTGACCTAATATTCCACGCAGATTTTTACCAAATCACACAGCTGATATTCCCCAAACATCCCTCACCTTGGGTTTTCCCATCACTTTTGATCTCACAGGAAACAAATGTTAAGCATTCCACTGTTCGAAAACGGATTCGAACTTTGGCTCGGACATTTGACGCTCCGGATAGTAAACGGTCGGATAAACGACGTTCTACGCAATAACAAAATTCAAGATGAAATACGTAACGCTCACAAAAGCGACACGTGAGGCGGAATGACTTCTGTTTGGACGTAGCCGGGAATACTATCCAGCAATTGAAGAGACCCCAATTCATGCGCTAACCTAGTTTTCTGAGGTTAACTAGGTTAACCTAGTTAACCTAAGCTCCAAATATCGCTTGTGATGCTTTTCGCTGTCGTATAATTAATGTGTGACGAATCTATACGCGGTTCTACTGATATCTTCTTTTCTCTTTAAAACAAAATATTTATTTCAACCAACTTTCATCGAGAAACCAAACGTGATTTATGTAAATGAGGAATATTATATAAATTCGGTTTTCGCGAGTTGACAAAGAGTGAAATAAGAGGTTAAGTCAAGTCAAGTCAAAGTAAGGAAAGGAAGGGAGCAAGTGATCTGTTGACACGTTGTTTGTGTGTGTGTTGACAAGCTGAAGTTGATACATTAGATGTGTGCAAGTAGGAGTGAACTTGAAGTTCGAGAATTAGAAAAAGGATTGCAGTGCGTGGAATCTACGACATTGAACAAGCCAAAAATAGTGTCTGCAAGTTACAGTGTAGGATCCGCTACATTAAAGGTACAGGTACTGTGTTTTTCATTAAATAGAAGCTAGTTATTAGTGTGCGACGTAGTTGTAATTGAGCGCATTTAAGCTGTCTTAGATTCAGTTGTGGTCTGTAATAGTATTAGAGTATCTCACCTCTGCACTCTACCATAGTTCATGTACCTTAATTAGAATTGTATTGTGTCTGATCTATAATAAGAATTAATAAATTAGTTAGATTGAAAACATGTCTGTGGATTATTCTATTCCTCCTACACATCTAGCTGGGTTTACAGGTAGACAAGAGGGTTTGGATGTAAGGGGTAACCAGAGATTACCACAAATGTAATTTAGTTCTGGTACTCTCGGAAAGATTAAATCACTGCAATATTTGGCACCCAAAGAGAGCTTGAATTAAAAAAAGATTTAAGCGTCCCAATTTGGTAATGAGGCTCCATTAGATGGGGGCACCATGAAATCGCTCGCACATCTTTGGGGACCAGCAGTGTCTGCAAAGGCTTAAGGTATCCAAAAACTTGCGACAATTTTTTTTTAAAGGAGATATGGAGTTTTTTGTGGTTTTTAGATTTGTTTAGCACATTTTGAAAAAAAAATATGCTAAATTTAAGAAGATAAAAAGAAATTATTATTACTAAAATGTGGGGAAAAATGAATAAAAATGTATAAAAAAACAACACAAATGGAGCCCATTCTGTACCAAAAGATCTTTAACAAATATTCAATTTTTCAATTATGATGTAGTGCCTATGTTATTCATTTTTAAAATGCCCTCCAGGATAAGAGATAATTTAATTTTTACAGAAACTAGAGCACTTTATCTTAGTTATTATATGAAATTGCTTAAAATAACAGTGATTAAATTCACATAAGAGACTGTGATTTTTGTAATAAAACAGGGATTGATAAATCTGATGTTTAAAACACTTCTACTTTTATACAGAACATACATAAAAAATTTCAGTTGATTATTTTCAAAACTTTTTGAGCAATCGCTGTCCACGTTTGAGCATTTTCAAAAAAACACATTCCGAGTAAAAAGCGTTTTAAAGTATGACATCTTGTTTAAAGTAATGGCATCTGTTTTTACTAAAACACTTGTGGTTTTGTTCTTATTGAAAGGAAAATAATGAGCTTGGCATTTTTATAAAGCAAATAAGATGGTCTATAAAATTAAATTATAAAAAAAAAATTGTCAGTTTTTGGCTAAATTCACAATTTTAGGGTAGTCAGATACTTTAAGTTGCTAAAATGCAGCCTCATTGGAAAAAAAATTAATACATAGAAACTAAATTTTTTGTAAACGCGTACCAATATTTACAGTTTTTAAAGGTGTAAAGAAATTATAAGTATATAAATTGTTTACATTTTTGTTGCAATTTGGAAAATGTGGTAAGCAATTTGAGTTATTATTAACAGTTCTATAAATAAATGTGAAAGAGATATATTTCTCGTATATCACAGCTTTTAAATAACGTAGAATTATTTCAGATGTGTGTGAGTAATTTTTTTATATAAATTAAGGCATCTTTCGAGAAATATGAAGTTAATAATTTTGGAACATCCATCTTTACAAGAAAAATTAAAAGTAGTATTTGAGCTGATAATCATGATCCACATTATATTGATGAATAGAATCAAAAATTAAACAATATGAAAATTTAATAATTTATTTGAGGAATTTATAAAGTTTATGTATCTATACTTGCAGGTGAGGAAGAAAAGTACATTAAGAAAACTATTTTAATGCCATGCTATATTTATTCACCTTTTTGTAATTTAAAGTTTTTTTTATCAAATACTATTTATATATTATCGCCAAATATATATAATCTACTATCACCAAAAGGTTCAGTTTATCAAAATGTCTTGAAATAAGTAATTATATCTTGAAAATATATTATTACAACGTAAACAATTTCTAATATATCAATCGCTATATTAGAATGCCCTTATCTACACTCACTTCCAAAAGTTAAGCACGGAGAGGAAAATGCTAATTTCCGGAAGCCAATCAGAATTGAAGAGGATGCAATTCGCTGCAGAGGTAGATGGAAGTATGCAAATATGTTAGGTAACACCAATCGTGCTTTCATGTCAAGAAATATGCAAAAAGGGCAGTCTATAAGAAGCCAGCTTTATAAGGGTTACAGAAGTTGATTGTAAGTGCTGATAGAAGGTGTTTAAAACTTTCGTACGATTTGTTTTCAAGACATACGTGTTTCTATGACTTCCAGAAAACGAATGTAAGATTCTGAGCGCTGGCGTGCTGTGGGGTGAATTGAAGCAGGACAGTCGATCACAAATAATGCTCTTTTCGTCGGCGTTCATCATTCTGTAATTTCACGTTTATGGAAACAATTCCAAACCACACAGACAGTTGTCCGAAGGCCCGTAGGCGGTCGCCCAAGGATTACAACCCCCGCGGAAGATAGATATATTGCTATTGTAGCCAAGCGGAATCACAGAGCGACCTCCACACGTGTGACATGTATGGTTACAGCGTCCATTGGTAAGGCTATATCTGCAGCTACTGTACGCCGAAGATTACATATGAATGGACTGTATGCCGGGTACCTCGAGTTTGTGTTCCTCTGTCCGTGCAATCAAGAGGGGCACGATTAAAGTGGTGCTGGGAATATGGGAATTGGACTGTGTCTGACTGGGGTAATGTCATGTTTACTGATGAGTTATGATTTGCTCTCGAGCCAGATGACAAGCGTATAAGGATATGGCGTAAAGAAGGAACACGCAATCAGCCCCCAAACGTCACCGAACATCACGCATTCCGAGGCGGAAGCATTATGGTGTGGGCATGGATTTCATTAGGATACCGCACCGACCTGCACATTTTTAAACGGGGTTCTGTGACGGCTGTCCGGTATCGAGATGAAGTCCTAGAATCCATTGTGAGATTGTACGCTGCAGCAGTTGGCCCTACTTTTGTTTTAATGGACGATAACGCACGTCTCCATAGAGCTGACATCGTCGATGACTACTTGGAGAGTGAAGGGATTGCGCGTATGGCGTGGCCAGCATATTCACCCGACCTTAATCCCATTGAAAATCTTTGGGATGCTCTCAGCCGTGCTGTATCTTCACGTTTCCCACTCTTATTGAGCTGGAAACTGCTCTAGAAGAAGAATGGCGATTGCTTAATTCTGCGGTGGTTGACCACCTATTTGAAAGCATGGTCAGAAGGTGTAAACTTTGCATACAGATGAGGGGAGATCACATACCCCATTAGTGTCCTTTTTTCATTTTATGCTGTTTATTTTCATTTTATACATAATTCTGTTTAAGTCTCCAGTATGACATTATCTGATAACTTAGAAATATTTAATATTGTTTTTATTTCTGTATATAATTATTGATTTTGTTTTATGTATAAATATATATGCTACTTTACTGCCAAATTTTGTGTCAATCAAAGCAGTATTTGTTGATTTTTTTGCATTTTACATCTTCGTGCTTAACTTTTGGAAGTGAGTGTATATATCAATTGATATATTATAATATATTGTCCATATCTATATATCGATCAATATATTGATAATGCCCTTATAAATCAAATTCGTAAACTTTATAAATAAAAGCATAAGTACATTTCGTCATTTTCGATGTAATCCAATATAAAAATTGCCTGCAGGATTTGCAATTGTATTACATATGCATTTATATGTTAATCGCAACTAAAATTATTGAATATATTGCAAAATTAAATAACAATGGGAGATTTAAATCGAAGAAAACATTTAAAGACATTTCTTTGAATGAAATTCTGAGAACCACTAAAATACAAAAACTCACAATTTCGAACAATTGTCAAAAAATGAAAACCAGTTTAAAATTGAAATTCTAACTAGAAATTTGAATCCTCTAAATCTTCCTGAAAAGAAATGAGTTTTTATTTCCATTTTTAAAAACGAATATAACCAGATTTAAAGAGTTATCACTAAATAAAAAAAGGAAAACTAAATCGCATCATTTTCAGTTCAGCTAAGAGTTATCACAATTTTTTAAATTCGTTTTCTTGCCCTTTTAAACCGCAAATCAAAAAGGGTTATTTCGAGACAGGTATGACGTCAAGTGTTATAAATACAAGACTTGAATACTGATTTAAAGTCGGTGTGGAATGAAAAAAAAAAGTATTAAATGCTTTTCCAGGTTTCTTTTAATATTTCGATTTTCGATTTTTGAGAAAACAGGAAATCGTATGTTCTAGAATCATGATATTTATTTTTATCCTTAGCGATTAATACGCTTTGAGTTTCGCAGAGGGAAAAATGCTTGGTTATTTTCTTAGCCATGTGAAGGGTTCTTGCCAAAATCTCAATTTAAATCTTTTTTTTTACGGTATCTTTTGCGAAATTACATTTTATGCAATCGATTATTCGATTATTTGATGCCTAAATATGAAAAAGAGGGGTTTGTTATCAATAGTACTTTGACCTTTTAAAAAAGAACAAATGTTGTTGAAAAAACATGAAATAATTAAAATCCCTAATAAAATTATTTTTATTGGCAAAATGAATTTATTGATAGCTCATTTGCGGAAAATGGATTTTCTCCAAAACCGATTTGTTGAAAGTAATTTATTTTTTCGGGTTCTATTTTCACACATTCGAAATGATTTCTTCAATTTTTATTTTAAGAATATTTTTCTCATCACAGAAAGATTATCTTTATGGCAATAAACTACTTTTTATGCATAATGAGGCAATTTTTCTATTTTCACACTGTTTTAATAATGCTTTTTATAAAAAAAATTCGGTTTTTTATGTTGTTTGAAAAGTTTGGAATCTTAAATCTTTAAGACATATTATTTATTGAAATTAAAAATTTAAAGAAAAATCCTCTGTATTACCAAAAAATTGTAAAGTACCAAATGTTTGAGGTAACTTATGAAAACATAAAAATAAGGCACAGTATTTTTAGCAAAGAAAAAAAACTCGTATTATTTACCCAAATTGTAAAGTACCAAATGTTGGAGGTAACTTATCAAAACATAAAAATAAGGTACAATATTTTTAGCAAAGAAAAAAAAACTCGTGTTATTTACCCAAATTGTAAAATACCAAATGTTGGAGGTGACATATCAAAACATAAAAATAAGGCACAGTATTTTTAGCAAGAAAAAAATTTTGTGCCGATTACCCAAATTGTAAAATACCAAATGTTGGCGGTAACTTATCAAAACATAAAAAAGAGGCAAATATTTCTTAGCAAAGAAAAAAACTCGTGTCGATTACCCAAATTGTACAATACCAAATGATGAAGGAAAATTATCAAAACATAAAAAAGAGGCACAGTATTTTTTAGCAAAGAAAAAATACTCGAGCCGATTAGAAAACAATTATTTTACTTGTTGTTTTTAACCATCCAAATCTAGAATGTGTACATCATACAAAAAAAAAACTTTTTCCATGTTAGATAGAAACTCGAAGACATCAGGATTAAAATATTTTATAAGTCCAACATTGGCTGTTTACTGATTAATTTTGTAAAAAGAGTTTGAATTTGATATACATATAAATAGCTTTTTATTTTATTTTGTGTTTAAAATAAATACCAGAATTTGTGATATAGTCCGCGCTTTGTAACAGAAAAATTGTCAAAAATATGGGATACTACGCATTATATCGACTATCAATTTAGTCAAATCAAAAGATATCACCAAATGCCACGTTATGCAGCCAATAGTGGATATCGTTCAAGCATATGTTCGAACACAAAAACAATAATAAGTAAAGCAATTTGGCGAATATTTTTGAACAGGCAACCTCTTTTCATTTGGCGAAATGAATCATAAATACAAACGTAAGTATCAAAACGTGTTACTTTTATGGACAAGGTACGATTCATACACACACAATGTTTTGATTTAATGATATAAAAATATTTTTGTAATTTAATGATTTTTCAAAAAAAAAAAAATTGTTTGCCTCCTAAGTGTATGTATTATCTGAAACAAATTTGGGCTCAAAGTTTCATAAAAAGTGAACCCTTTAACCTTTTAAGGAAAAAAAATGTGTATGAAGTAATTTTATAATGCTACTCCTCCTACAAAATTGACTTACACCCATGAAATTTGATTTACAAGTGGGTCAAACTGTATGTGTAACAAAAGTTCGAATGGGTTTTGCGATAACATGATTGGTATTCGTACAATACTTCTTTTTCTGAATGCTTTTTCAAAATTTATTTAAAAATGTATAAATTCTGAATCTAATTATATTTAAAAATTAAATATTATTTTGATTCAAAAATGCACACCAACTTTTGCTACGCGTATTATTAGCAATAGTTAGAAAAAATACTAAAGCATTTGGCTCAATAAAAAAAAAAGTCTTAGAATTTTAAATGAAGACAAATTAATTATTTTATCTTTCTGAGATAAGTCAGTTTAAGGCTACAGTGGGCAGTAATTTTTTTTACAAAATTTGTTGCAAACATGCACCAAAATTTGTATGCCTATTTTTATGTTATAACTAAAACCATATAAAAATTTGGCGAGAAAAGACAAAGTAGAGTTTTTAAGAAACTTAAAATTAAAATTAAAATTAACGAGCATTTAAAAAGTTCAAAATGTTTGATGCGTTTCAATATTTTTTTTAATTTCATATTTTTACCTAATTTAACTTTTTTAAGCAATTTTTTACAAATTAATGCATTAAACATAATGTTTTATATGGTAATTTATAAAATATGGGTAAACGCCAATTTTATATGAAATTTTCCAGAATTGTAATGATTTTACTTATAAAAAACTTAAATTTCTTACTTCACCCAAACACTATTGCTACAATGCATCCAAGAAGTTATAAATGCACATTTTAAGAACACATTTGAAAAGTTTTGTTATAATCATACAAAAATTGCAACACACAGAACATTTTAAATTTTGGTTTCAAGGCAATTCTTTGGTTTTGAGGAAAAATGCTTTTTCGTTTGATAGGAAAATAACTTAGTTTTTTTTTTAAAAAATGAAGATATAAATTTGAAATTGAAAAACACTAATATCATATAAATATATAAGATAGGTTCAGAATATAAATATAAGTTTCTGCAATATTTATTGTAACAGTCCCATTAACAGTGATAAAAATTGAAGCAAGCTAGAACTTTCTAATAATAGTTTTGATTTGTCATTTGGATATGAATAAAAACGAACGTAAAAAATAAAAAATCATAACTCTGGTTTTTTTTAAACTTTCAAATCTTGTGAGATGATAGAAAAGTATGTAAAGGATAATTTAGGCCAAAAAATTATAGTTGATTTGTTTACACGCACGCATGTGCGATTTTGATAAATTGAATCGTACTGTGTCCTAAAAAATATTGTAACAATCGATACAGACTAATGAATGTGCAATTTCAATTATAAAAAGAAGCTGAGTTTGATAATATAGCCGAATACTTTCACAAAATTGGTTAATTTTGATTTGATATTTTAGAAACTTATTTTTCATTATTACTTTCCTATTTGTAGAATGGCAACATTTTAAGCAGTGCATTCAGCTGCGAAAAACTATAGCATTACATCATCAAATCCTCACTGATTTGAGTTCTGAATCCGACAATTTGCGATAATGTTTGTGCTCTACCAAAAAACACGTGGGGTCTAGTTTTACATTTAATATTAATGTTGAGCGCATCAATAAGTTTCACATTCTTATTACATATCCACATGATATTTGCCCCTTTTGTTAACATAATAAATCATAAAAATATTCTTTTCGTGGATTCATGGTGGATTGGCAAATATCAGGGGTTCTTAACCCCGAGTCCGGCGGTGCCATTTTGCCCGAGACACTATTTTTGTGCGCCCGCGACAGTCCGCTTTTACTATACCAATATCAACCGTGGCCAACCCGCGGCTTGCCACGATTTTTTGTGTGGCCGTGAGATTCACCATACTTTTAGAAATAAAATTATAAGCCGTAAAATTATTCTACTGGCAACACTGCTTTGTTATCATTAGTACTAGCAACACAATATTGCCTTATCAGTTGTTAGTGTCGTTGAAAACCCTCGCGTTGAATCTGTTGCACATTAAGGAATTTCTCAGCACGATTTAATTTTAAAACTTTTTAATTTTTAGTTTAGCTAACTAAATAAATATCCTGTTTCGGTTCCACATATTTATGTTAATCGTAGTTTTCAACAATGAACACAATTAAATCGACAAAAAGATCTCGACTTAACGATATCAATCTGGAAGATGCTATAAGATCAATGGATAGTATGCAATGCCAAAAATCGCATGAAATGTAATTATTTTGAATACTTTTTGTTATCTTCTTAGCGTAATATATTGTTTATGATGCTTATAATTACAATTATATATATATATATATATTAAGATCCGTTATACTTTTTTTAATTGCACCCGCCAGCAGTTTCTTGTTTATTAGATGTGCCCAGACGGGAGTAAGAACCTCTGGCATACATTTTACGGGGGTCACTCTGAAATTTTTGAGATACTTTTAAGTTTTTAAAGTTATACTTACAAAATTTTAGGAATGTTCAAAGTAGTCTCATCCAGCATCAATGCGCTTTTGTAGACGAATTTTCCACACATTAATTACCTCAAACCATTCATTTCTTGGAATTGATGAAAAAATGCATTTATAGCTACATCAATCTCTACTTGTGAATAAAACAACTTCCCCCTACGTAGGTTCTTTTTTAGATTAAAAATAACCTAAAGTCACACATGCGCACACACACCGCTAGATTCAGAGAATAAGGTGAATGCTCTATCAGTAAATCTCTTTTTGTTTAAGAAACTCAACTGTTAATCCGGCTGTACGAGAAGATGCATTGTCATGGTGAAGCATTAATTCCTTAACATTAACTTCTTGGAGAATTTCTGGAAGACATTTAGTGGTATACAGTTTGCTGTTACTGTCTTCTGTCCTTCAACTGGGTGGCTTTGACCAATCCCGTACTTATGAAGAAAACGACATAGATTACTTTTTTCATTGCCCGTTGTCTTTTCAACAGTGTCGGCGTGGGATCTTCAAAGACCCATACTTTGCTTTCTTGACGTGTTGGAACGTCAAAAAACGGCAAGTACGTTTAATCATCCTTTACAATTTTAAAAGGGAGGCGGTGGCCCCCATCATTTAGGAATTTAGGGTTTTTTTACTGATTACGACACACTCCTCTTTTTGGTGCTCAGTTAGATTACGGGGGAACCCAACGGGAAATTACTTTTTTCATAAGTAATTCTTCATGAATAATTTTGCATAAGGCGGTGGATCCAATGTTTCTTCTGTATCATTTGGTAGGTACAGCGGTTATCATTCATTGACTTTTTTTGTATGATAGACACATTATCCGGGATTACTGCCGACCGTGACCTTCTTGTGTGCTCTCTATCCTGAAGAGAATTGTGATCACTGCAAAAAATTTTAAACCATCAGAATACAGTAGCACGACATGGAGGTTGATCAGCAAATGCAAATTGCAGCCGTTGAGCGCATTCCTCTTGATTTAATCCAGCTTTAAAATCATAAAAAAAAAATCATAGCTCGATAATGTTCTCGCATCAACTCCATTGCAGTCTAAAATTTATTCTACGCTAAATAACTTGAAGTAAATCAGTAAAAAGTCGTCTGCTGTGTTAAAATACTTTGTATTTTCAAACTATTACTTTTGTATTGTAAGTTCGCGTCTGCGCGCATTTCAAAAATTTCAGAGATACCCTCGTAATAAAATGGCAAACTAAACACACAAAATTGTCAAATTTTGTAGGAATTTCTGGTGTAACATCAAGTATTTGAAATTATCCTGTGTATAAAATTTAGAAAAAGAATTATTCATTGAACTTAAGAGGAAAAAAATGCAAAATATTTAATTTCGTAGGAACAATACGGGTGCATAAAATCCAATTTCATATTCACTCTAAATCTTCGAATAAGAAGTCAGTTTGGACAGGAAATTTGATTTCAATTTTTAATTATTAATATTTGTGTTTTTGAACAAATTAAATGTTAGCAACACAACTGAACATGTATACTATATCATTTTTTTATTGAGAACATTTAGAAATCCACGTGCACCATAAAGTATTACACGGGAGCTTTTGCAGAATTAAGCATGAAGCATATATTCAAAGAAAAGAAGGAATTTAAAGTCAAGAAGAGATGATTGCAATACAAACATCTATGCCTTCTCCGGGATTCGAACTCAGGCCCTACGGCACCACAGTCAACGTCACTGTACCGGATGGGCGTCTACTACTATCATTAAACTAATTTTTATTCCTGAGCAAAATGTATTTAATTTATAATATTGGCAAAAACGTAGAGTGTAAGTTGCGATTAGTATAATTATTTCTTTTTTTTTATATTTGAAAAAAATCGTCAAACTAACCTCAGAATTACCAGAAGCACTATAAGAGAATACTGTAAGAGTTAAAGAAAAAAAAATATTGTAAAAATGGAAAGATTCAACATATTTTTCGTGTAAATTTAAACAAAATGTATAAAGATAAAAACATAAATTTTCTCTTCCAAAAGTGAATTTTTAGGACGAAAAATGAAATTTATAAATTTCAGGTTGAAGACTTGCAGTAAAATCATAATAAGAAAAAATTTCTTCTACGACTCTAAAAAATTTTAAACATATAGGCAAAGGCTTATAAACGAGATTAAATGTAAATTTATTTCCGGAAAAAGTTGCTATAAAACCTTCAAAATACAACCCTTTTACCGAAACTTAAAAAAAAAATTCTTGAATTTAAGAGCAGGTGCGAAAAAAAATCAGAGCTAAACAAAATTTATACTAAGAATCAAAATAAATAGGCGAAAATGTAACAATCTGTAAATAGAAAATACATAAAGAAGCTTACTTTCAAAAGCAAAGTTGAAATTCAAATTAAGCTTAAAGTGAGAAAGGGGCTTATTCTCGAAAAAGAGCGTGAAGTTGGGATTTTGCAAAATGTAAGCTTACACTACGTTTTGATAAAAGCGCTGAAATTGACGATTTCGAATCAGGAAAGGAAAATAAGTAGAAATGCCAATAAAATCATGCAGATGTTTTGAAAAAGAAATATATTATTCTCATTTTTTTGTAATCTTCTAAAATGTTTCTGTAGCCAATAAGTATAAAATCTGATTTTTCTTCACTATCTTTCTATTCTGAAAGCTCAAATCCTTAAGAATTTTTTGAAGTACCTGTTACGATTGGCATTTATTTATCTAAACGTAATATGAATTTCCAAATAGCCAAATGAAGGAAAAGATTGGTACTTCGAAACTATGCTTAATCCCGTAATGTGTGTCGGTTCCTGCTTCCCTTCTAATTCCCCTTGTCTACTCTCGGACCCAGCTAGATGTGTGGGAAAAACTGAATAATCAGTCGACATGATTCACTCTAATTATTTTATTGTCACAAAATATCAAGCAAGCACAATAATAGTCCAATTAAGAATGTTGATCAGTATTCAGAGCTCGAAGGTGAGACCCGTTAGCCTGGGGATAATATTACGGACCCTCAACTGATTCCATGATAACCTATACAAGCTCAATTAGTCGAAGTTCTACTAATGAAACCTTGAACGGTAATCTTTAATTGGATTTGATAACATCCGAGTGATCCTCTCTTGGAATTCTTCGATTGATACTTTTATAAACTTAGATTTGCACTCAATGAACTCACGATCCTAAATTCACCAACTAACTCTCAAAACTCGCAAATACAGAATTTTTTAAGAAACTTAATTTGCATAATCAAGTTTTCTTACCTTCGGTGAAAGTTGGTTGGTAAAAATGTTTCCCCAGAAGAGTCCCCAAGGGGTTAGTAATAGACGTGTATAGATCCGTCACAACCCTACAGTATTAGTGCTAATTCTAAGTGTACATCATTGTATAATAATAATAATAATAATACTTTGTCTTGAATTCACTTTCTATTTTATTTCCTATTGCTAAGCATTATCTCAGAATTATAGCAATTGCGTATATTATTAATGTATATACCCCATTCATTGCATTCACTCATGTTATTAACACTTATGAAGTGACCCTTTCTCCCGCGTGTTGCAAATAACAAAGGACAGGAATAAAAGAGCTTAACGATTGACCCAAATAGGGAATTTCTTTTCGTCCCACTCATCTAACATGTACTCTTCGGACCCGAATGTGGACAGTTCAAACCATTCCGTCACCATGTGTCATTTATTCCACCCTTAGCAAAAGCAGAACACCTAAGTCGTGAATCAGGAATTGAACCCCAGATGGCAGCACAGCCAATCCCTTCTTGTTGACTATGCATTTTCCAAGGAGAGTCTAAGAGATTCCCAATAAATCGCGACTTGTGATTTAAATGGTATAGGCGTATGTGTTAACTAAACAAGAGCTATCTCAACAAGAGACTGTTCACCGCACCAACGGAAAAAAGTTCCAACGACACTGAAAACTAATGTAGATGTATATCCTTTGTCAGTAATGGCTGCTAAAACAGCCTTCTCTATTTATCGCTCAGAAAGACCATCTGTCTATGGGAAGGGGGTATGCAGTGAACCCTCCTCCGAGTCGCAACTGCAAAGGACAAGACGACTGGCCGGAATAGGGAAATCTTTTCGACACTGTCGTCTAACGCGCGCATGACAGTTTGATGGTTGAAAAAAAACACTTTTGCGAAGGTCAACAGTTAGATCACCTATTTTTATACATTTTTCTACGATATATATATATATATATAGTTTTGGAGTAGAAATTTAGATAGAATAACACTAAAAAACTCTATGTTATATTACTATAAAACAGTAATACCTCGACTTATGCGAACCCAAGGTTAAACAATTTTCAAATTTCGAAGATAATTTTTTTTATTTGCGAAAAAAATTGGTAAAATTTGTGAAAATGGTAATAGGATCGAAGAAATTGTCGATCTTTTCAGGGAAATAATTTAGAAGGAGTTGGATAGAATGACGTTCAAGAACTGCTGTATTCCCACAATCAGAAGCTGACAATTGATGAGCTCATAAAAATGTATGAGTAAGAGCGAGACATTGAAGAAATTGAATCTTAAGAACCAGTTTAATCAGTAGATTGGATAACAGTTGTGAATTTGACAGAAGGCCTCGGGGTTTAGTTGGAAAAGGATTACAAACTTTAGAAAATATAGACATCAACGATTAGAGTATTTTTTTCAACAAAATCAGGGGGGAAAATGTATCAACACACTACGAGGAAATTTTACGCGAGAAAAAAAAGAGCTTTGAGTTGGCACATTACTTAGTTAGATTTTATGAAATCTTGTAGATCAAAATAACTTCGGTTTGAGATTTTTTATTTGTGGCATTTAAGATTTTACTAAAAAAAATTTTCTCAATTATTTTCTTTCATCTGTGGACCCAACTAAAATAATGTACATGTATTTATACGTGAAATTATAGCCCGACTTACGCAAATTCGACTTAAGTAATATTCACTTAGTCTCACCTATCAAGTTGTTGTTGCTGCTGCTTATGCCACCTGTCTGACGTAGTCAGATCGAGGCCCACGAAATTCATCACGCCAACGGGCTAGAGATACGTCTGTCATTAGCCTAAGCTTTGAGCCCATGAAGGTGACAAAACGATTTTGCTCACGATAGATGGCGACACCATTCGGACCCACAGATTTAACGAGCACGTGCTCCGTTTGTACTCGGCGAGTATTTGGTGGCATCGGGCATCAAACCCAGTCCTTCCGGTCTGGCGTCCGATGGTCTAACCACTAGGCTACCCAAGGCCACTCATCTATCCCGTAAGTTCCCTGTATTACAGTAGTTTGTATACATTAAATATTTATAATCATGGCACGACTTTTGGTTCAATTTATATGTCATTTTTTCTTCATTTTTTGACGAAAGATAGCATTTAACCAATCCAGGACCATGATCTCATATATGTAATCACGGGTTTCTACTTCCAGAGCCCATAGTATCATACAGTAGAACGTCGTTTATCCGAATCAATTGGGACCGGACACCGTTCGGATACGCGATTATTCGGATAACCGAAAACCGAATGCGATCCATGCAGTATATGTAAAACGGACACTATAAGAATATCGAAAATCATCCCATGCGGGAAATGTGCTTGAAAAAAAAAGTAAAATAGGAGCAAAATGTTGCAATTTTACCTTTATTGTGGAAAATAATCGCTTATTTTTCGTTGTGCCATTGTACACCTTCGTTTTTTTCGCTGCAAGGTCTCTGATTCTCTTGAGAAGCAGTAGTTGAGTAGGACAACAGTCTGATTGTTGTTCGTACCACTCCATAGCTGTCTCTAACGCAGGAAACGCGTCAGCATTTGATGGACTTTTGTGCTACTTTTGTTGTTGTACTCAACTTCATCCGTTTCATCATCGGCAGGGTCGGATTCTTCTTGCACGGAAGTCACTATCTCGTCATCATTTAATTTGAAATCCACGGTCTTCTGCATCGCATGCCATCCAGGTTTCTACATCAACACAACTGAACAAAAGAGCACCCATACACCCCCTCACTTGGAAACAGGCTGACCTAATATTCCGCGCAGATGTTCACCAAATCACACAACTGAAATTCCCAAAATATCCCTCATCTTAGGTTTTCCCGTCACTTTTGGTCTCACGCGAAACAACTGTTGAGCATTACACTGTTCGAAAACGTACCCGGACTTTGGTCCGGATATTTGACGCTCCGGATAATAAACGTTCGGATAAACGGCGTTCTACGGTATATATGATTGTGCTTTCCCTGCTCTGAGGCTTATGATCACACCGGTGTGATTTGAGTTTCGAACGTTTTTAAACATCTTTTTCAAGGCACTAGACTTTTTCAAGGCAAGTCCGTTTTTTCCGAATAATGTTTCACAAAACTTTGAACTTCAATATGTGTTTTCGGCTTCGAGTTTTTTTTATAATTAGATTCGGAATATTTATGAATGCAAACAACTGCACATTTAACTTTTTCAAGAGAATCTGGCATTTAAAGGTTCGTGAGTAATTGCGCTCGTGATTTTTGTTTATATTTCGACTAAATTTGATAAAAAAAAATGCAAAGCTTATTAGTTAAATCGGCATCAGATATTCATAAAGAGTACTTTTTTTTTATTAAAATGAAAACATTTCCTTTAAAATTCGCAATTGTTTATTTTTTGTTATAGCGAAAATTATTATACTGCGTATTCAGATATTATCAATGATAGTAAACTGCAATTTTTAGCGTATTTGTTTGAACTAAAGATTTTATATGAATTTTTAAAAGAAGTTAGACTTATAACAGTAAAATTCACCCAGTCGCATGCGTGTGTATACTCTCGGAAAGTGCGGGCCTGTGGAAACGTTTTTTTTTTCGCTCGCCGGTACTAAAGTGAATAGTTTTTTTCTAATAATAATATCCTTTTAAAATCATTTTACACATGTGTTCCAATTCACAAGTGACACTAATTATGAAAAACGTCATCTATACACAGTCCTGAAAGTATTCACCTTAAATAAAAATAAAAGGACCTACCTTCCACCTGCATAAGCATCTGCAGTATCGAAGATGTTAATACCATGATCATAGGCAGCTTGGACGATTTCTTCTGCTTGCTAAAAAACAGAAACAATATTTCAGTACTTCTGTACGATGGCTATGGCTAAATTGCTCAAAAATATAAAATTATATGACCCCAAAACTTTTTAAACTAACACACAATGGTAACTATACACATAATTTAATATAATGTTTTGAAAACTATCAGCAGCTTTAACTAATAACTGGAGCAGTGCCAAAGAGCTTTCTACACCCATGCTACAACAAAAGATTGTGAGAAATATTATGCAGAAGTCATAATAAAGAAAACAGAGCAATTGACTGCAGCGATTAATCTTTATGGAAGATTAGGTTTTCGATTGTAGCGCCACCATTGTTTATTTTTCAGCACAATTCATTAAATTATAACGTGTCATGGAAACTATTATTCTGCAACTGATACATTTTTCATGGAAGTATTTGTACGATAGATTTTACAAGAAAATTATGTTTAATATCTTAAATAAATGACAAACCATTCGTAATTTGAAGTAATTAATAATATACATTTGTATTATTTCCAAACTTGTTTTTAGTATTTAATTCATTTCATAATTATTCTGATATTCTGATTATCATTAATAGCTTTTTGTTGTTGCTTTTTTCACACACACACACAAAAGAACTTTCTTCAACAGAGAGAACATGTTTATTAATCGTTTAAGAATGATTAATCGCTTCTTTATATATCCTTTCTTCGTGTTTTCGTTCTTTCTTTACATGATTTCTTAATTAATTTTGCACAATGAAATAAATTTAAATATAATCGAAGAATCACTTTATTTAGTTGTACGAAAATGATAATTTAGGATATTTTAATATCTTCATTATTTCTCCTTAAGCATAAATGTGGAATATGTAAAAAAAATTTGTATATTTGAATGCCAATAGAGCCCAATATTGATCAATCCTTGCGGCTTAATTTTTTTTATTTATCGTCTGCTCATATTGATAATTCAATGTTTAATTCATTTAAAAAAATATCGTTTGGCTTATATATATATAACTTATTTCATGAATGGAATATGAATTTGATTTCACTTGGATTTAATAAAACTTATGTTCGATTTATTTTATTGCTTATTCCACTATGTAATTTCATTAGTTTCGAAGGAAGAATCCAAATATATTTTTTCGTTCAACTAAACTTATAATCAGTTGATAACATTGAATAAAAAAATCTTGTATTACGACAATTCAGACAAATGAGTCTATTTGCTTTACATTCAATTGCTTGTTCATTCATTTAGGGATTTTTTGACCATTTTTCATTAAACTTAATCAAAAGTAAAATAATAATACATTTCAATAGTATTGGGAAAAAATAAGCATTTCAAGGAAAAACAGACAATTGATAAAAAATTAATTATCTTTTACCGAACGTTAAAACAAATTTCAGAGCATTACATATATATTGAATTAAAATAACATCATTAAAAGCTTTTATATAATATATTTAACACATTAATTTTGCTTTCTAAAGTTATTAAAAATGGTTTCTATAAAATAAAATATGAGAATTTAATAGAGAATAATTTTCAAAAATGTGGGATTCTATATAAATTCTGTCTTTTTCCATAAAGAAGCTTTTACGGTATAACACTTATTACTTTTCTATCCATAACAATTAACTGCAAATATCTTTTTTTTTCCAAAATAACTTCATTTAAAAAATCAGTCTTATGTGCTTAAATCAAATTAAGATTAATACGAAACACTGCTTTGTATTACTTCAATGAAAATGTTCGAACTTTTTGCCTTCTAACTTGTTTTTAACACCCATCGAAAATTTAACCGAACTGTGTAAAAACGATGTTGAAGCAGTGGGGAAATATATTTAGCTATATACTCACGACTCATCAAGGGATCACTTTTAAAAAGATGTAGAAACTGCATTCACGTAGAAGGCAGCAGAGGTTTTTACTGCATTTTTGATTTATTAATAACAGGACTGTTTAATATTACGTTAGTGAAAAAAAGACAGTAAAATTGTTAAATTTGAGGTCACAGTACTTAAAGATGTGAAAGAGTGTGTCAGATATCAACATTTTCAATAGTTTTCCGGTTCTCATAAATAAAGTGATGGATTTCTATTTTTTATTTTCCCCAGAACTATATGATCCAATTTTCACCACGTAATCGATTATTGCTGAGTATCGGATCACTATATACTGTCGACTCTCATTAATTCAAAGATGGTAGGACTAATGAAAAATTTCGTATTATCAAAAGAGCGGGAAAAAAATCCCAAAATGCATGAAGAGGAATTTTTTTCTAACACATTTGAATTTGAAACTATGTAATAAAACAGCAATTACACATATTTATGTATAATTATTTTAAAGTATTTTTAACAAGTACATATTATATAGGATAAATATTTTTCAGTAGTTAAAAGTCCTGTATTAAAATAATACATTAATGTATTAAAAACGATCCTATGTATTTACACAATCCTACGCATCTCTTCTTTACAATAGCAGAGGACCATCCTTTCTAAGCGGATGTGTTGCAAGGCCACGTATTAAACGAACGATATGGACGGCTGACAACAAGAGCGGCCGGTCTATTGTTCATTTGAAGAAGGAAAGCAATAAAAGTGTCTTTATGCTCGGAACTGGGAGACACAAAAAAAAAAAAAAAAGGGATGGCAAACAGATGGTCATCAAAGTGGCTGCGTTGCAAGGGAAACACGAAGAGAGAATACAACTCAAAACCTGTAAATTCCAACCATTTTGGTACAGGATTCTACATGATATTTAGTGTTCGAACCGTCGAGAGTTTTATAAGATAACTTTGAATTATCGCGTGTTGTAGTCAGACCAGCCGCAGATTTTACTTCGAAATATTGATTGTACCAAAACGTACCCTCATGTTCATAAATTAAGGATAATTCAGAATCGCACAGAAATTGAACTCTAAAATAAAAATTTCACCTGTAGAATTATCACACACATCTTGAAGAAGAATATGCAAAATACAGGAAACCACCAGATGGCGCGGATAGTACGTCACAATGACGAGAGTGTAAGAGAGGGGTATATAAGGAATGGTGGCAAAGAAGTAAAATTGTTCACAAGCGCTTTAAAAGCCTTTTAGTGCAATAACCGCATAGTTATGGCACAAAGGAAGCATTTGGATAATTTTTTACGTGGTAGAATTATCGGACGACTGGAATGTGGACGTACCCAGCTGGAAGTATCCGAGGAACTTGGAATCGCCCAGAGTGTCATCTCTAGGCTTTGGCAACGATTCCAAGATGATGGTAATGTGAGTAGATGTTACAGCACAGGTCACCCCGAGTTACAACGCCGAATGAGGACCGGTATTTGGCAGTTACTGCCAAAAGAAACAGACGGAGCACAGCATCAGACCTATCTCGTCAGCTCTCTTCAGCTACCGGTACGACAGTTTCAAGGCAGACCGTGTACAGACGCTTAGGGCACATTGGTCTATATGCTCGTAGGCCTGTCAGATGTGTTCCCTTTACCGCAACTCACTGTCGCCTGCGATTAACCTGGAGTAGAGAGCATGCATTGTGGACACCGCAACAGTGGTCTTGTGTGATGTTTTCCGATGAGTCCAGGTTTAGTTTGCAGTCTAATTCTCGCCGGACTTTCATATGGAGAGCACCAGGTACCCGTTACCACCAAGAGAACACCATTAAACGACACCGTTACGATGGTGCAGGATGGCTCGTTTCGGGAGGAATTATTCTTGGTTCCAGAACTGACCTGCATGTTCAGAGTGTAACGATGACAGGCCACATCTATCGGGATGTCATTCTGTAACAACATGTACGTTTGTTTCGGGGCGCCATTGGTGCCGAATTTCTGTTTATGGATGACAACGCCCGTCCTCACCGTGCAAACATTGTAGACGAATGCCTTCAATCGGAGGATATCACCCGTATGGATTGGCCAGCATACTCACCGGACTTGAATCCAATAGAGCATTTGCGGGATATGCTTGGCCGACGAATTGCAGCCCGTCAACCCCCTTTCACCTGTCTACCGGAACTTCGGAGGGCATTGCTGATGAGTGGTGTAATATTCCCCAATATCAGATTGATAATTTGATACTCAGCATGCGTAGGCGTTGTAAGGCCTGTATTGCATCGTCCGGGAGACATACTCCGTGTTAACCATCATACTAAACATGTTATACTGTGTTTTTTTAAATAGGTTCTTTTTAGAAATTTGCTCCAGGGAGTTAAAATCGCAATTTATATTAATTATGTCAAACATATAGCATCTTTTTTGCTCTTTACCTTTTGTTTAATAAATAGACTTTACAAATAAGTCAAATTTGTTTTGCTTCTGTCTCTTTCTTTGCCTGAACTTCATTATCCATAATTTATGGACATGAGTGTATTATTTTAGTTCGAAATATCAAGAGTTTATTTTGGGGCTGAGCATATACTACTTCGAATGAGAGAGAGGGTTCGTATTATTGAAGCTTTGAATTATCGAGATTCGACTATAGAGGGTTATCAAGAATGAATGACCCGATTGCAAAATTTAATAACTTCCAGATGAATAAAGATAAAATGATTATTCTTCAAAATTATTATGACACTGTAAAGAAAAAACATGAAATGTTGAGTTTCTAACATTGTTTTCATCCAATAAGTGGCAGCAATGTTACAATTAAGATGTTTTTGAAATTGAAAACATAAGTGGGGAAATGGTGTCGTAGCGGAGAAGACATTTTGTTTGCTCTCGTTTGCAAAAAGTCTGTCAGTAATCAAGGCTCAGCGTGACTTTCGGTGAAAGTACCATAGAAATGAACCGACATCTAAGAATATAAGAAGATGGTATAAACTTTTCCAGGAAACTGGATGCCTGTGTTAAGACAAAAGTCCAGGGCAACCAGGTTGTTCGCCAGAGAATGTTGAAAGAGTGCGAGAGGGACTTTACGCAGTCCAAAGAAATCTGCGGTTCGTGCTAATCGTGAACTTATTTTACCTCAGTCTACCATATGGACTGTATTGAGAGAAAAAATGCATTATAAGCCGTACAAATTGAGATCCGTGCAAGTATTGAGCTATAGTGACGAGTTGCAACGTCTAAATTACTACCTTTACATGGATGAAGCTATGCCAAACGATCATTTTTTTCAATCAACTCGTATTTATTTTACGTCAAGAAACGGTACGTACGGGAAAAAAATTAAATATTTTATCTTTACAATGACATGTTAATTTTCATTTTCTGTTTTATTCATCTGGGAATTATTAAATTTTCTAATCGGGTCATTCATTCCTGATAATCCTGTATATACACAGAGGTGAGGAGTTGATAGATTAAACCAATATTGAAATAAATTTTACTTTATGCACTCACAGGCATACGCTTTAATTATTTCTCATAAATATCTTATTCATATTTCAACATTGAAATAAAATATTTTTAATCCGTTATCGGTAGACAAAAGTTCTAAACAAAAATTATGTTTTCCCATTCCTAACACACTCATCGTCGTCAAAAGATTGCATTTTGAATTTTGAAATGATATATTTCCCTAGTGCATGAAACCCATCCATTTTCCAGCAAATCTCATCAAGATATGTTGAAAATGGCACGAGAATTTTATTTGAAAATAAGCAGCTGTTAAAAAACCATCAAAGAGCTCTAAGTAGTCCACATTTGACGTGCAAGCAAAACATTTGCATAAAAAAACAATTTTAAATTCTGTTGCCTTTATGTGTGATGAAATACGGTTTATATTTAAAAGAATCGTACTGGACAGATGTTTTCGAATTCTAAGAGCAAACGATAATATCATCGCAAAAATGTGCAACTAAACTTAGTTTGGAAAAATTAAATAAAATAAACTCGATTCTCTCTCTCTATGTTCTGCGTTGTTAGAAATTTTTTTTATTCCTGTTTTTGAAATAAAATTCATATAATGAAAAGTAAAAACAAAAATTCGAGTGGGGATGGAATATGATGATCAAGTAGTTGGCCTACTTAAAATTCAATGCTAACGCGTTTAGGTTTTTTTTTTTTTTTTTAAAGATTTCATTTAGTGATATTATATATGTTAGTAATTTAGTTTCTTTTTTTATATAAATAAAGTGTATAATTTCAAACATTAAAAAAAAACATTGAAATACTGCTAGACGGAAATTCAATTAAATGAATAAGACATTTCCTTTAATAATTAAATTTTTCCTCGTTTGAATTCCTTAGAATGTTTGAAATATATATTTTTATATTTTTGACGTTACAATAAAAATAAAAAAAGGAGTTCGTGAAAATTAAAGGAAATAGCGAATAAAATAAATACATAATGTACTTTTAACTAGGTTATCAAGCAAAGTGTATAAGATAGAAATGTCTAACACAAAAATATATAACAAAATGTAATTCATTTGGTTTAAATATACTACGTTTTAGAAAATATTCATTCCTTCATTTTTATTTTAAAAGAAAATATTACCTAAATATTTCATCAGGATTATTATTCATTTGAAAATGAATTCAGTGCAGCAGTTTCACATTTTTATATAAAAATTTTAACCATCCTTATCGACGAATAATTTAAATATGAATCTAAATATAAAGTAAAAATTATAAATTGCATTACTAAAATATGCTTCCATTTATGATCTGCTTAATCGGAAAAAAAATTGTGGGTTTTTTTTTCTTCGAGCAACATTTGAACTTAAAGAATTATTTAAAAATAATGTGATGGAATTTTTCTCATTTCTGCATTTGTGATATTTCGTCTTTAAAAAGAAACTGTAAAATTACAGAACTGATTAAAAATATTTAAAAAAGGTTATCACAAAAGGGATAACTTTTGTTCACGAGTATTTCATATAAAATGGCATTGCTTTTTTTAAAAAAAAAATGTCAACATAATCGAAAAAGATAAACACCTGATTTCATCAAGTATAATCAATAAAAATTAAAAAAAAACATCTCTCGGAACAGAAAGATATTGTAAATATTTGTATAAAAACGGGGGCGGAGGGGGGGGGAATAAATGTTTTTTTTAACTAAGCTTATAATATTTGAAAATTTTTGCAATAAAAGCTAAAAATCTAAAATATATTTCTAGAAATTTTATTCAATTAACAGTTGACTAAAATACCGTGTTTAATTGCTTTCAGATGACAAAAAAGATACCAGCTCACATTTAATGGCTAACTTCCACATTGCTAAAGCAATCCACACTTGTATGAATTAGCATTGTATCACAAAACATCGGCACGAGTTTTGGTTTTGTGAACGTTGCACAAAAAAGCAACACGAGGACTATTGGATACGAACCTCTTGATTCTGAACCACAGGCAAGTGACGAGGACTACAACTAAACTAGCATACCGTCTGTAAACTTCCACACTGCGCCAATAGGAGTAATTTGAGATCGACAGATTTAACGTTCATCAGCGTCTTCTAGACGGTGGGTCTTCAGTGGCGTGAGTGAGTGAATATTAACGTCGCACTGTTCAGCTACACGAGGGCTTTTGGCAACCGACCTCGTACTTTTGAACCATGGTCAAGTGATGTGGACAACACCTGAGCTGACGCCCCCACCACATCACATCAACAGGAGGATATTTGAGCTCTCAACAGATTTCACTTGCATCGCTTCTTTACTTGGCGGGTCTTAAGTGGTACTGGGCTCGAACACATGACATGCCAGCCACGAGCTCGTGATCCATGACCAATAGGTTATCACGCCCACCAAAACATCGGTATTAAAAGGATTACTGACAATAGGCAATTAATTTTTCCTGGATTATATGCTGGATTGCTGATAGTAAAAGGTTTTAAAGCGTGTTCAATTGGATTATTTTCTCCATATATATAAACTAGATTAAAAAGAATCCCAGTTTTTAACTATTACTATTAGACCAGCTACTATTACTATTAGACGTTAACTATTAGACCAGCGTTTCTCAAACTGAGGGGCGTGATAATTCTACGAGGGGCGGCGAGCGCATTAAAAAGTCGTAAACAAAAGATTTTTTTTTGAAAAAAATATTAATTTACTGAAAATAACAAACAAAATGCATTCTAACATAATAAAAAATAAAATATTCTTTTACACTGATACAATAAACTTATAAATGTATCAGTACTGCCCAATGTACTCTATACTTGACTTAACAATACTAAGTAAAGAACAAGCTTAATAATTACCAGTGACTTCATACACTTGTCACATATAAAATTATATACAGAAATTAACACTGATTTTGTTAATTTGTATGGTTTATAAATAATCCCTTAACACACGATTTAAAGTCATGTGATTCTCTTCTCAATGCCTCCGTTTTTCCCTTAGGCTCGTGTATGTAATGTATTGGTGAGAAGGGGGGGGGGGTAAAGGAATAAAAATAAAGAAATCCTCTGATATAAGTAAATTCTTCGCAAACACACACACTATCAAGGCTTTTTTATTGCATTCCTAAGCCTTCAAAGTAATTCTATGGATAAAAGTGCACAGAAAAGATCGTATTTCTGAAACACGTATATATACGTCCGGGGCAATTAACGTTTTGAGTGAGCGAGACGTTTATATATACGCCGGTGACATTTAAAATGTTAAAGTCGTACTGTGGCTTTATCGTCAAAGTATAGATTTTTGGATTCAATACATCGCTATTGTAAGGAAGGAGCGCGTGATGAAAATTATAATTTAATATTGGGTCGCAAATATTGAAAGTTTGAGAAGCACTGAATTAGACTAACATACACCGAAGAGCCAAAACATTATGAATACCTGCTCAAAATAACATATTGCACCACATTATGCATGAAAAACAGCCACAACTCGCTTTGGCATATATATCGCAAGTTCTTGGTAGATGACTGGAGACAAGTTCTAAGCAATGGTCACGGGAAGTCGCAATATTCCAGCATGAAGATGTTGCTTCTATGACCTACTTTCACTGAAAATCCAAATGTGCCCTATCAGATTAATATGCACCGAGTTAGTTGGCCAGAATATTAATTGGAATTCATCCTTATGCTCCTCGAACTCTTCTAACACAATTCTAGCCTTCTGACATGGAACGCTGTCCTGCTGGAAGATTCCATTTCCAGTTGGAGAAAAGAAACACCATGTAAGGGTGCAAATGATCCACAACTATGCTTATGTTGTCTACAACTTCGTCAGTCCCTTCTACTACAGATAAGGATCCTCGAAGTCACCCATCAGAACGTTCTCCAAAGCATAATACCGCCATCACCAGTCCGTTAACATGAAGAGAGCAAATGTTACATACAATACGGCACTGCCAGCCACAAGAATCAGCGTGATGAATGAAAAATCATGATTCACCCAACCAGGAAACTCTCTTCTACTTTTTTATGGTCGTCTCAATGTTTCCGAATCCACTCTTGGCGTAGTTTGGAATAACATTAGGTCAATAGAGGCCCATGAGTGGGACGTTTGCTGTGCAGCCCCATATGAAACAGTGTACGCCGAACTGTTTGTTCTGAAACACTTGTACTGGGACCTGCATCGTATGGGCTGTCAACTGACCAATTGTCTGGCGTTGATTTTGTTTTACTAAGAGGGATAATTTCTATTGTCTTTTTTTTCATGATATGTGGACATCCAACAGCTAAGTTGCAACGTGTCTACCCGCGAGCCTGTTACTAATCCTCTTGGCGAAAACTTTTTCTTATAGAGTTGTTTTATTGAAAACTTTCTCCCGAAGAAGACACCGTTTATGTAAATGAAGGATGATTTTTGAGCATTAACATTTAGGTACGCGGAGCTAGTGGTTAGGAGTTAGAAATTAGTGATTAGCGAAAGTAGCTGTCAGCTAGTCGAGAGTAGCTCAAGGATTAATTGATGAATAATTAAAGATTACTAATTGACTATTTAGTCATTAAGGGATTAGATTAATAATGACCAGATGTCGAATAGCTGAGAACGGAATTACGATAATTTAGACCGTAGATAACGAGAGTTATAAAAGCAAGTTAATTGAATTCTAATTAAATATTAAGTATCATTTCAACCGTATTTTTGCTCCCATACTTAATAAAAGGTGCATTTCCAACTGTGGGTTGTTAAAATTAAGTGAAAGATTAATAAAATAGAATTGTTCTGATTATGGCTGATCTTTAGTCTAACCCTGAAACACAGAGAAACGTGACAGTCCGTTTAACACAAGTTTTCTAATTCTGATTTCACCTTTATTTTTTTTCACTTTACACCAGTACTAAAAAAGGCAGAACAGTACAACATTCCAGTCATGTTATTTAGGAAATACCCGTTCTAAGTTTTCGGGCCATTGCATTCTGCCCTCTTTTAAATTCACTTAGAGCAGCCGTCTATCTCCTCACTAGCGAAAGTAAGTGCAAGAATGATAGGTTACTTTCTCGAGCAGTTGTTACATACCATTCTTTTTTAATCACATGTCTCTCTTGTCATCCAGATGAGTTCATTGAAAAATGTGGAGGTGTTCATAATGTTTTGGCCCTACAGGGGGTGTATTTGAAATCCAGAAAGTATATACCTTTTCTTGAATAGAGATCCGCTAAGAACGGTCTTTGGAGAAAATTGATTCTTTAGTGGGAAAGGGTGTGTGTGTGCCGGTGCGTAATAGATAAAATTCTCCCTTTCTTGAACTATTGCATCTACAGACTTGAAATTTGAAAAGCATATTTTTTGTTGAGCAGATATTAGCAAAGAATGGGTTTTGCGGAAATCAACTCCCAAGGTTCCGCGCTACGATTGCTCGAAAGATTAGTAAGTATCCTTGATTTTAGATAGTCATGTTCTTTTTAATTCAAGAAACAAAGGCGTTAAGAATGTTTGTATTTACAATTGAAAGCTTAATGATTGACATCAATAAATTAAAAAATATATATGTAGTCATACATTGTTATGAAATACCCTGCAAAGTGCTAAAGTAACGGCTAGTTACATACTACAAAGACTACATTAAGTCAAGGTTTCTCAAACTGTGGGGCTCCCCCCCCCTACCCTGGGGGTGTGATAACTCTACAACGAAGGCGAGAGCGTATTGAAAAGTCGAAAACAAAAGATTATTTAAAAAAATTATTAACTTACGGAAAGTAAGCAAAATGTATTCGGACATAATAAAACATAAAATACGCATTTACACTGATATAATACACTTATAAATGTATCAGGACTACACAATGTACTTTATAATTAATTTAAAAGTTCTAACTGTAGAACAAATTTAATAATTACCAGTGAATTAATGGTCTTGTTATATATAAAATTATATGCAAAAATTAACACTCATCTTGATAATGTGTACGGTTTATAATCAATCTCTTATCTGCCGATCAAAATTTTCGTGATTCTCCCTAATGCCACCGTTTTCCACGTAGGCACGCGTATGAGATGTATTGGAGGGGGGGGGGGATAAATAAGCAAATCCTCTGAAACAAATAATTTTTTGCAAACACTGTCAATGTCTTTTTATGGCATTTCAAAGCCTTCGGAATAATTTTAAGAACAGCAGTTCACAGAAAAGATCGTATTTCGGAAAGACGTATATATACGTCCAGTGGAATTAGCGCTTTGGCTGAGCTAGACGTTTATATACACTGGTGGAACTTAAGAGGTTAAATTCGTGTATTGTAGCTTTATCGCCAAAGTATAGTATTATTGAATTCAATACATTGTTATTGTATGGAGGAGGGGAGCGATGGAAATTATGATTGGATATTGGATTGCAATTATTGAAAGTTTAAAAAGCCCTGTTTAAGTAATTTATATAATTTTTTTCCCATAATTACTGTTCAGACTTAGTAATACAAACGGATTATGGAAGGATTGCAATTGGATAAAATTCTTTTATGCCAGGATTTAAAATATACAACAAAAAGAGATGACTGCAAGAAAAAAGGATTACATATACATAAAAGAAAAAAAAATGAATGAGTAACTTTATTTCAATGGCATTCACCGAAAACTGTGCTGTAGGATTATCATGAAATCCAGATATGGATCCAAAGAAGGAACGGAGTGAATAAAAAAAAAAGATTATTTGATTCTCGACAAGGAATTGACTTTTAGCAAACGGTGCAGTATTTGAAGCAGAATAACTCGAAAGAAATTTTACAGAATAGTCTTTATCCCGGAAGTAATCAAATAATAGATTTCTCTGACTCTGTAATCCATCCTCTTTCTTTTATATATAAGAAAAGGGTTTATATCAGGTCAGGAAAATGTCTTGGAAAAGATCTAAGGCAAATAGCTTTAATTTTGGCCATACACTACTTGTAAGATACTAATAAAAATATCATATAAAAAAAGTTGGCATTGAAATAATATAGATCAATGGCGAGAAATTTCCTTTTTGTAGTGTTCTGGTTCTTTGTTGAACATTTTAAGGTATCAGACTACGCTAAAATTGTAAAATTTGCCAAAAATGGAAAAATATTTTTTATGATTTTATTTTATAGACGATTTTATTAGCTTTATGAAAATACAACGTTTATTCCTTTCCGTTCACAAGAACAAAAACTACAAGTGTTTTAGTAAAAGAAGATGTCATTACTTTAAACAAAATGTTATACTTTAAAGAGCGTTTTACTCGAAATGTGTTTTTTTGAAAATACTCAAACGGGGCCACAAGCGATTGCTAAAAACGTTTTAAAAATATTTAACTGAAATGTGTGTGTTTTGTGTATGTTCTGTATAATAGTAGAAGTGCTTTAACCTTCAGATTTATCAATCACTCTTTTATTACAAAATTTACAGTCCCTTACGTAAATACAATCACTCTTATTTTAAGCAATTTCAAATAATAACTAAGATAACATGTTCTAGTTTTTGTAAAAATTTAAACATCTCTTACCCTGAAGGTCATTTCAAAAATAAACTACGTAGCAACACATCAGAATTGAAAAATTATTCATAAATTTTCGTACAGAATGGCGGGGTTATGTTATATTTTTAAATTTTTACCCATTTTTTCCCATTTTAGTAATCATGATTTCTATTATCTTCTTAATTTTAGCATATTTTTCTTAAAATGTACTAAGAAAATGTAAAAAAATGTATTTTCCTTTAAAAAAAAGCTTTTGCAAATAATCGGATACCTTAAGAGAAACTGTAACCTAGGTAAACTACAAACAATTCTTAATATGAGAATAAATTGATTAACGAGAAAATTAATGCCATTGTGGTAAAAGCGAGGTGTGCTCGATATCAATTGTTATAAATTTTTAATAATTCTATTCCTAAATGCAGAGTTAGTGTAAAAATGTAGCATGAATCACCCCACGCTTTTACCACAATGACATTAACTTTCTCGTTAATCATTTTATTTTTATATTAAGAATTATTTTTTACTTATTAGTTCCATTAACTATGAAAGCGTGTTCTTCAGTTTTTGATGTGTAACATCTTTACTCTCGGTTGCTGGATATTTATTGGAGTGATTTCATGAAAAGGGACGGAAATGCGTAACAGGAAGTCGGGGAAGCGCGCGCTGTTTGATTTGACCAATCAGCGCGCTTGGCGGCGTCTTTCCCGCACACTCGGAGAGAAGTTCTGTTTTTCTCCTTCATTCAAGAGGGTCCCCCCCCCCCGAGCGGTCTAAGCCGCGGGATCTTTTTTTGTTTTGTTTTCTCACTTTAGGGTCAGAGAAGAAGCCAAGTCCTTTAGCTTGATCTTGTAAAGATATAACCAGATGGGGTTCAACTCTATTAGTCATATAGCGGCCAGTCTTTTTTATGTTGTTAAATTTAGCATTTCAAAATATTCGAATTCAAAAACTCGGTTTCGTTTTCTTGACTCTAAATCCCCTTCGCACATACCGGCAAGGATTATTGACTTCATCCAGGATAAACTTGCGATTCTTATGCTCAATTGTCAAAGTCTCAGGGCTCGTTGTGTATGAAATCTGAGGTTATATTAATATGTATAAACTATATTAATAATTAAATAAACTGTTAAGCGTCTTACAAAGTTCATTATTCTTAAGAAAATACGAATAAGTATTATGGAATTATTCGAATAAATATTTTAGTGTATATCTTTTTCATACTTTGAGGTTAATTCCTGTCCCTGTCAATATGATATTTTTATATAATTGTGATTAAAAAAAACTAACTAATTAATTACACGGGTAATTTTGATTTTCTCTAATATTTCTAATATTTAAACATTTACCAAGTTAATTAAATTTTGATGATTTTGTTATTTACAGAGATGGGTAAATCCAGAGCAGAATATATGCGAGATTTTCGGGAAAAGAAACGTGAGGAAAAAATTAAAAACTGGAAGAGTACAGCCGAAAAGAATTGCACATTATTCAACTGAACCCAGCAGGGATTTTCGGGCACGTGTAACGAACACAATTCTCTCACAAACATCAACGTCCTACCCAACTACTGCTTTACCAAACCTATTTGTCAGTCAGGCAACTTTACGATTGTCCGCTCGTAGTTTTTTTGAATGATGAACTCAAGCTCGAAATCAACACAAATCGAAATGTTTCGACAACTAACAGTGGTACTGTTATTGACGCTGTTTTTCAACAGTTACTAAATACTTTGAAATCACAAGTGTTTGGGTCATATTTTAGTTATCATAATTCTATTGTGTGCGTGTGTTTCCTCTTTTCCCCAAATTGAACAAGAATAATTATTTTTGATAAAAAATTTTGCATTACTCCTTGGGTTAATTAAATAATATTTTAATAAAGATATAATTGTTCGATAGAAAATTATTTCCAATCCTACCCGATTCATTTTTTTCAGGATTAAAGTCACTATTGCGTATTTACCACGATAACATGTCAGATGTTACACATCATATGCGACTACTGTAAGACTCGTTCCTTTGTTTTTTAATTTATAATTATCTTTTTGTTTCAATCTACAGTAAGATTGTGTTTTTAAAACTACCTATTTAAACTATTTTTTTTCCATTTTCAGAAAAACTGAGCAATATTAAAAATTATGATAAGAAATTGCTGACGCATCCTTCCCTTTTTGACATAAAGTGCCCTTTTTTTGTTGTATTTGTATTAACCACGAGTGTTTTTCGCTTTAGGGTTGTAACTTAATCTTTTAGTCTCCAAATATGGAATTTGTCACCACATTTGGAAATGGGAAATTGTTAATCCTGACGATCCTGATCAGGACAATGGAATAAAATTATTAAATAATTGTATTGTCATCAGTTCTGGACAAGTGAGCAAAATTTGGAATTTGATTTGACCTTTTAAAGTGGGTAGAAATTGAGTACCAAGATTCCGTTACATACAAGTGAAGCTTATAAAGGGGTGTTAAAATTACAGCTTTGTGACCGAACGTTGTCTTTTATTTAATGCATTGTGTGTATCATTTCATTCTAATTGAAGTGATAATAAATGTATTACTTACAGCTATGTTTCAGAAATATTGCAAATTAGTAAGATGGAGTTTATTAACTGGTTAAAATATATTTGACATTTATTTGCTCTTCTTGTACAATTCTTAATTTCCCCGCTGTCAATGTGATAAAAATATTTAAAGTATTTTCAGTCGGCGCGTTGCCAACCAATAAAAGATGCAACCACTTATAATGTTTTTCTTTCTTTCTTTTTAAAATAATGATTTCGGACTTTTTACTTTAGTAGAGGAAATTTAACTCTTAACTTTCTTCTTGGCAGACGATTTAATTTGAAATGGAAAGCATTGTTTGTATATTTAAAAATATAATTAAATGAACTTATATTATTGTTTATTAATTATTAATCAATTGTTCGTTTAATACTTAATTGTTTATAAACTAATTAATAATTAATTAATTATTGTTTATTTATTAACAGTTTATTAATTTACTTATTATTGTTTATTTATTAATTGTTTATTAATTTATTAATTGTTTATTAATTAATTGATTAATTAATTAATTAATTAATTGTTAATTAAATAATAATTTATGGATTAATATTTTAATAATAATATAATTCTTATTTGTTAAATATTTTTAGCAGACGATTTATTTTGTAATTTATTTCTTGGCTAATATAAAATGTTTTTTGGCAATAGAATAAAAATTTCAATGAGTTATTGTGCTGGAAATAAAATGTTGGTTTGGAAGATATTCTGAATTAATATATGTCTCATATTTAACCCTAATTCCACTAAACTGACTCACATTAGCGAACAATAAAGCTACAGTTTGTTGAGAATGGTGATACCATCAAAAAATAATTTAATGAAGAATAAGAATAGTAAATTAAAGATATGGCAACCAAGTGAATAAAAACTAATTTCTAAATCGCTGTGAAATAAAGTTACATAAAGTAGAAAACAAGTAACATTATAAAATGGATTTGTTGTTGCGAATCAATTACAGTAAAATACATTTAACGTGAAAACGGTTAACACGAAATAATACAACGGTACCGGCAAACTACTATGTATTTTCATGCATTGTCTTTCTCTTGATACGAAACGAAAACCGTTTTACACGCAAAGATTTCCTTCTCAAAATGAACAAAATATGGAAAACACCAGAACCTTACTGAAATGTTTGAGAACGTTTCAGTATTAGTGTGGACAATCTTACTGTATAATCGGAAGATTTCGTTGCAGTATATGATGATAATGTGTGTACACCCACAATTAGGGAAGACAGACATTTTGGAGTTTGTTCAATGATCGAAAAATATCATTGATGCAGATTCCTGCGAAGAAAATGAGGTGAACAATGCGCGGCTCCTGTACCCACGTCAAACCAAATGAATAATACCATGAAAAGTATCCGAAGATATTTAGATGCACATTCCAATGATGAAATGAATAGCGAAATGAACGACATTGAGTATTTTGTTGACAATTTAATGCTTATGAAAACAACGCAAAAAAAACATCAAATTATTTTCCAAAAAACACAATAATGTCTCGTTTTCTTAAAAAAAAAAACTTTCAAATTTTTCATGGAATTTCTTCAAGTTCTTGTGAATGCGACGAAAATTAAATGAATAGTGCGGCTCCTGTTCTACGTCTTTCGAAATGAGGAACATCAAAAAAGAATGCGAAGTTATTATACGCGCATTCCAAATGTAAAATGAATACAAATATGGACGATATCGAACAATTCGTCGACTATTTGATGCTAAAATAGACAATGCAATAAAAATATCAGATTATTTTCTAAAAACTTAATAAATGCTTTGTTTTACAAAAAAAAAAAAAAAAAAAAAAAAAACTTGAAAATACTGTATTACATTTTATTAAGTTCTTGTGAATGTTTTTGTTTCAATGGTTTTCATTAAATAAATGCATATATACACATCAATGTAAAAAAAGGTGTACTCTAATAAACTTAATTTTGTTTAATACATGCTTTTGGAGTATCTTTAACAAGAAATTCTTTTAACACGAAAAAATATTTCAGTCCCTCCAGTTTCGTGTTAAACGATTTTCTCTCTCACTATATATAATGAATATACTCTTCTTTTGGACAATTTTTCACTTCATTTTCTTTTAAATATGAAGTGCCTTCAGCGTGCACTGACCATTCAAAATTTAGTCTTAACGATTCCCAGGAATTCATCGAATTGAATTTTTTTTAAAGGACTTATCATTAAAGATATCTATGGAGATATTCCAAGGAAGAATCTTCCTAGGAGCGGAAGTAATTAAAACCACATTAGAAGGTCTTCAAAATGGCACGATAAACCTTTATTCGTTGGTATGGGTTGCTGATGCCCATAGATGGCACTGTGAGTATAGTTAGTATTAAGTTTTAATGTTTACTGTTTGATAGAGTAGTATAAATTCTTCTATGCCATGCATCTGCAATTTTATGCTCTTACAATGGATTAATTTAAACGTAACAAAGTCTTTTTTTCTACTGATGAGAGGAAATTGCGAATTTACGAATCGCATTGTTACGAAGTGAAAATCGTTTATTACGAATCTGAGGGGGACTGATATATTTTTTAGTGTTAAAGGCTATTGAAAAAACACCATATGTCCAACAAAATTAAGAGTTTAATAGAGTACAATTTATTTACATACATAGGTGTTTTTGCATGTATTTAATATTTGCGACAACTTTTTCTTAAAAAAATGGAGGTATGGGGATTTTTTGTGGTTTTTAGATTTGTTTAGTACATTTTAAGAAGAATTTGCTAAAATTAAGAAGAGAAAAATAAATTATTATGACTAAAACGGGAACAAATGGGCAAAAATTTACAAAAAATAACATAAACGCGGCCCCATAAATTTGGCTCTGTACCAAAAGTTTATGAACCAATTTTCAATTATTCAATTCTGATGTGTTGCTATGTTATTCCTTTTTAAAATGACCTTACAAGATAAGAGATATTTTAATTTTTACAAAAACAAGAGCACTTTATCTCAGTTATTATGCGAAATTGCTTAGAAAACCAGTGATTATATTAATATAGGGACTGTAAATTTTGAAATAAAACAGTGATTGTTAAATCTGACGGTTAAACCACTTCTACTGTTATACAGAACATTCACAAATAATTACAGTTAATTATTTTCAAAACCTTTTTAGCAATCGCTGGTCTCCCGTTTGAGAATTTTCAAAAACAAATCGAGCAAAACGCGTTTTAAAGTAAAAGTAAGGGCATCTGCTTTTAATAAAACACTTGTAGTTTTTGTTCTAGTGAACGGAAAATAATAAATTTGGTATATTTATAAGGCTAATAAGATGTCTAAAAATAAAATTATAAAAAAATTTGTCAATTTTTGGCAAAATTCACAATTTTAGGAAGTTTACAAAAATTTGAAGTTTTTTGAAAAACAAAACATTTATTAACATTTGAAATGATCTGATATTTTCTTTGCACTGCCCTTTTTATCATCAAATTTTCAACAAAATGCTCGATGTCAACCATTATGTTATTCATTTCACTATTGGAATGTGCGTCTATATATATAAAAAAAACTAAACATACTTTTCATGATGTTCCTCATTTTGGATGTGGGGGAATAGAAACTACATCATTCATTTCATTTTCGTCGTCGGAATCTGCAACAATGATATCTTTTGAGCTTTGAATACATAGTGGTTTGTCGGGACCATTGTTTTATTCCGTGTAAAACCAATATTACATCTTAAGCTTTTTCGTGTGAAAAGTATTTCACTGTATATTATTTCGTGGGATATATTGCTCATCACACCAATCTGAATACATCATCTCCTCTCCAATTTTTTAAGGGAATCCTGTCCAAACCTTATAGTGTACTTCAGTAATAAAATAAAAGTTTTATGATCTTTCTCTGTTTTAGCAAAGCCGTAATAATCATTTTTATGACTGGTTTTTTTTTTACGAGGAAAAATCGTGGTATCGAATTTTGATTTGAATACTGATCATTCTGCTTCAAGATAGAAGAATATTAAAATAAAGTAGGTCTTAAAGTTCTTCCATGCATTTATACATAGAATGAAGAACTGAAATAAAAATTTCGTTCCTTGTGTGGGGATTAAAATTCCTTCACCTGTTACCAACAAACCATTCCATATTCCAAGATCGACGTATAAAAAAAATAAATATTGGTACTTACGCACTATACCATAGATCAATTTCACATAATTATAGGACGTCACCAATTACAAAAATAACGCCAAATGCTGTCATTGTTGTGTTTGTACGTGGACGGGAATTGCTTACCACTATTTGGCGGCATATTATAGTATTTGGCGACTTTTTTTGATTTGACGAAGTTGGTCGAACGTAAAATAAGTAAGCATCGAAATTTTCATTTTCTTAAGATAATTTAGCACTTACAAAATCAAAATACGTCTTCCCCATCACCCATTCGTATGTTTAACACATACACACACAAATCTATAATCGATGAAAACTCGATAACCTTCTTGTAAATATTTTAATGATGCTGATTTTATTTCCTTATAGTAATTTCTATTTTTATACGTTATAAGAATTATAAGAAACGAACCTTTAAAGAAAGGTTATAAAGAACTTGCCTACTGATAAAGACATCTCAAGTGCCTTTTTCGGGCACTATGCAAGGGTAAGCAACTTCAGACCTAATTTTAAAATATTAAAAAGTGATCTGAAACCACAACATAACAATGATTCTTCAGATTTTCAACAACTTTTTAATGATGAGTTTAATTTAGAGGATAGATGGTATTAGTTTCTTGGTGAAGGGCAAGAGTGCAAGCCCTGATGGAATCTTATCCGAGTTTCTTATAAATCTGGTAGACTGTGCTAAAATGACTTTATTGTCATTTATTAGCCAGACCTGTGAAAACGGCTTTTAAAGTGCTTGGAGAAAAGCTATAATC